>LD688946.1:3929733-3956375 GCA_003118335.3 Papilio memnon
CGTGGTATTGCACCGGGCGAGCCGGCCCATTCGTGCTAAGATGTTAAAGCGGGCTCTACCACTGTTAAATCTCCAGATTGGCTCAACAGATCTTGATGAAATCTGGCACATATAGTGCAAGGTGTGGAAGAACACATAGGCCACTTTTATATTTTTGTCTATTGTGACTATGAAAATATAGAACATAAAAAAGAGGACATAGGACCCATAATCTATATACCCCACATACTTTTTTGCATCATTTTTTTTTTATTTATAGCCAACAATATGTCTACATGTGTGAAGCCTTCGGCAGTTACATGTCCACCACGGGACTGCCCTCCTCCACCACTGAATCCTCCCTGTCTGGTGAAGCCAGTGATGCGAGGGTTGCACTGGGCTCAGACAAAACGTATATTGGCTCAAGCTATATTGCTCTCAATTTTAAGTGGTGCATCAGTATATTTCTTTATTGGTTTGCCAAGGAGACGGAAGTATCGTGAATTCTATGAGTAAGTAATTTAAATGTAAATTCAAATATAAATTAAGAACACAGATTTAACACCATAAGCTGTTGAAATATAACCAACTAAGCTATTTATTTAGTGTTAGTTGGCTAATTCACTAACCTAGCCCTTAAAGTAAATTAAAAAATCAGTTTAAGATTTAATGAAACAAAACTGCAGTAGCATCTTAGGCACTTTAATAAAAAATATTTGTTAGTGGTGCTATGGAATCAATAAAATATTTTTGACGATAACTCGTAAAACTATTTTTGTAATTTCTAGCAGTGTATTAAAGCGTATTTATAGAAATTTAAGTTTTGTTTAGATAGTAAATATAAATGTTATAATTCAAAATTATACAAAATAACAAAATTGAAACCGCAAATCTTATACCAACACTATATAAAATTACCTTTACCAAAATACCGATGATAATTGGTTTAAATAAACTTGGATAACTTCATTTACTTTTACTGTAAAAAGGTTTTTGTTATCAATTACTTTCACTTCACCAATATTTCAAAGCACAAGCAATTTTCTAATTCTATAAAATACAGACTGCATAACAATCACAGCATACATTCATTTTCCAAAATACAGATATCATCAAACAAGATTGTGCATCTTTGAGAAAAAAATCGTATTTGTTTCAACATTTGTAAATATTCAATTATTATTTCACAAATAAACAAAAATAATATTTCGCTTATTGTTTGGGGTTTAATAGTTCGAAGTTCTATACGCGTTAACAGTTATAATTTGTAATATCCAAAGATCTAATAATCATCTACTTATTATTTTATATGAATGGAAAAGTTTGTAACTGACACACTGCAAGAATTTTCCTTATTTTCTTTTTCATTTACTTATTTCCCGTTTCCCAATAGACCGTTATTCGCCTATAAGAAAAAACCTCGACTGGAAGAGTTTGTTTATTCTATTTTTTCATTACCGAGTTTAAACTACATCTCGTGTTTTTATTTTAGGAAAGGGGAATTCCAAGACTGGGCAGATGAAATGGCTCGCAAGGGATTATTTCAATCAGTACCCATACCGGCAAAGAAATAACATTGCATAAATGTATGAAATGGAATTATTTAGGGACTTAGTTGCATTGCGAATTTGTTGAATTGACTTTTTTTCTTGAATAAAACCATGAAGTTATAATATTCAAATTTATTTTTAATTATCGCTAAGAAAACAGGAAGTGAATCGTGTCCTCACGTTTCATGGTAGGAACCAATCGAAATTGTTCATATTTTTACAAGAATATGAAGACTATGATAAGCACCAATCAGGTTTAGTCATCAGTCGAGCATGAATTTTCCATGATGGAACTTTGTAAAGGCGTACTAGTTAAGTTAAATAATAAAAAAAATTTAGAAGTTAGGATTACCATTAATTCTGTATAATTTTAGTATCTCTGAATATTTGACTTAGTTAAATTAAAACTAATTTTTTTGCTTATTGAGAATGATGATATTTTTGGTTTGTTAAATGGACTACATTCAAAGTATACCACGTATGTTGTCTACATCGAGTCAATGCGCATGTCAAGTTGAAAATTGCAAATGGCGGCCGTTGTTATTGTTCGTACCGAATAACTATTTGTAAAATATATACCAATCTTTTTAGCGATTTTACTACTGGACTGTTATACTGATGAGATGCGTTAACTTCTTATGATTCGGCGCGATACGTTTTATGTACGATTTTATGTGTTTTGGGTGTTTTCTTTTAATTCTATGTGTGTCATGCAAATGGGGTAAGCTGGAATTATCGGATGTCGCTTAGGTTGTTTTGGACAGTTTCAATGGGAATATGGAGTGAAGTTTTGTGACCTAATGTGTGGAAATGGAAAATGCCTAAACTGATTTGTACATAGCGACATCATTAAATATCGGCAGAGGACGAGAACGTCTATAAATTACGATTGTTCCATGCCGTGATTGCACTCCCCGTACATTTCAAAATGGCTGCTGCTCTTCACGATATATGAGCTTTGCGTCACTGGAACATAAATCAGTGGTTTAGATTTGTGTTGAAATTCGCGTATTTGTACGCTTGTGACTATATGTGAAAAATCTAAAATAAGTTGTGGACAGTGCCCCGGGAACACCTGGGGCGAAACAATAGTGGCCAATATCATATGTTGCTGAAGTAGTGGACAGGACAAGTGCCCATAGGACCGATATTGCCTTGCGTCCGGCGGATTGTAATGCTCAGCTTCATTTTCCAGGATGGTTTGGGACACGAGACAATAGAAATTTTGTGTTATTGAGCGGAATGTGACATTGTATGATAGGTGAGTTGCTTTTTTTTTAGTTTATTTACATTTCGAGGGGTGTCAAACATAGATGTCCTTACAAAATGGATACATTGGTTGACAGGAGATCGGTCGGTGGTGTAAACCGCGCGGTGTAGGCCCTAAAAGAAACCCAATTTTGGAAAACAACTTATAAAGTACAAATTTTGTAAAATAATAATATTTTCGTTGTGTAACATGCGGCATAGTTTATGAAATTACGACCTTGTCGATGATCTATGAAATATTCCGTTTAACGAAATATATTTACACAGTCATTAACTTTTGTTTTAGCGTATATTATTGACGTATTACAATAATAATATTAGCGGTTTGATAAAAATCGTAGTTCTGTATAATATTTTAGGTTAGGTAGAACACTTTTATTAGAGTTATTTAAAACTTGCAATAAGTTCTAATATGCTTAGTTTAATATTTAAATTGTATTACTAATTAATAATTGTAGATTTCATAACATTGTTTACTACTGGGTTATTGAAACTAAACAATTTTTTATTGTTTGTATCAAGATTTTAAACAAATTTGATCAAAATTAAAAAGTCCCACATTGATTTATTATTTATTTCCATATATTGTACATGTTTTATGTATATTTTACATATTATAAGAAAAAAAAAACATTAAATTCTATGATATAAAAATATTGCACCACCGACTGTGGAATCAGATAAGTTAAGCAACCAGTGGTCAGGACTGTAGAGACAGCAACTTCCTCATTATGCATGCGGTTTCTAAAATAACTGCCTATTTACTTGTTATGGTCTACATTTAGTTTATTATGACATTGTTCTGTAAAAATTAATGATAATAAAGAGATATATAATACTCCCTATTAGGTACAATATTCTCAAAGAAAACATTTTTCATTTAATTAACATTTATTTTAACCTTTAAATGTATGATGATGCATTATACATCAGTCTTTTCTTACGCAATAGATTATTTTGAAAAATCATTTTTTTTCTTTATCTTTCCCTTCTATGTTCAATTTACTACCCGTTTCAATTTATAGTATTTAAAAGAAAAAATTGTGCATGTAAGGGTTAATATGCAATCATGCAAAAAACTTAAATTTATGACATTTTTAATCCTTAATATGTCTGATAGATTTTAAACAACTTTTAAAATTCAAACTTATTGCATTTTAAACGTATTAAGACATTAAAATGTTTTTAAATTAATGAATTATTATGATTATGTATGTTATTATGAGAAAATTGTATATTTAGTATATATAACTAATATTATAAAGAGGAAAGATTTGTATTTTTGTATGTATTGAAATAACTCAAAAACTACTGGGCCGATTTTAAAAATTCTTGCACCGTTAGAAAGGTGATTTATCCGTGAGTAACATAGGCTATATTTTTTAATTTCACGCGGGCGAAGTCGCGAGCAACAGCTAGTTTAGTATATACTTGATAATGTTTGCGCTCTGTTAAAGTTCACACTAATTTTAGTAGTTAATATTCCATGACAGAGCAATTTTCTATATGCCTAAACAGTAATATTTTTATCAGATTGTGTTAATAAGAATTTTTATCTTTCATTGATAATTACCATTTTACATCTTACTAATATTAGTAATTGCATATGCAAAAATTTGGATGGATGGATTTTTGTTAAAGATATCTCCAGACTGCACAGAACTGGTAGAAATTTGGTATAGATGTAGAACTGAAAGAGTAGGCTGCTTAAAAATTCCTTTTTTTGAATTCCGAGTGTATGCTTGGATCTAAAACAAGAACTACATATAAAATTGTGGGCAAAAGCTAGTTTACTCCAGTGACAGTCAATATCTGTAGTAACTGACAGTTTTTAGTACAAAACAACTACAAAAACATTGTTATAATTAATTAAAAAGAGAGAGATGGCAATGTTTTAGGCATTTTAATACTAAACATCAGTTTGTGTAATAAAATTTGTGAATTTAACATTTTTACATACTTTGTCTAACATTACTGGATAACATTAAATATCCATATTATTCTAAACTTAGGTTGTAATCAATGAGTGCAGAAATTAACTTGAGAAAGAAATTTATTAATTTCACTCTTAAAAGTGCTCTATTATACTGAAAAAAAAAAAATTAATGTATAGGTTATGCTTAGCATATGTAATTGTTTCAGTAAATACCATTTTCAGCATTGTTTGCCACTTTTAGGAAAAGGGATGGTAGCTATTAATAATTCATAGAAATCAAGTATTGTTAATTAACATAATTACCTTACATACAAATGATGTACTGTATGTTTATGTATGTAGTGGCCCTTGACCATGACCAGTATAGATCATTGACTCTAGTAACATGATTGTAAAGTCATTAACTAATGGACTTCAATGAAATAACTTTATTTGTACGATGTATTGATTTCTGCTTATACTTGGAAGTACTAGCTGTTGCCCGCAACTTCTTAATGAAATAAAAAGTTAGTAGTTGCATTATCCTAGACCAGAGATACCTAAACTTTTTTCTCATAGACCCCCTTACAAAATATTACTGCTTTCGATGAACCCCCCTGCTGTTGAAATTCTTTAGATTGTGAACTGTTAATTCTATTTCCTGCCATCAATCACCACTGGCCTCTGGGGGTCCATTTGGACCACTTTGGGAATCACTGTTCTATACTGTAATGTCACTTTCAAATTTCAAAATCCCAGCTGTTCAGTAGTCATACTAATATTATAAATGAGAAAGTGTGGATGGATGGATATTTGTTAAAGTTTGTAGCCTAAACGGCTGAATGGATTCCGAAGAAATTTAGTATAGATGTAGAGGATAGTCTGGAAGAAAACATAGGCTACTAACTTTTGCTTTTTTATTCCACGCGGACGGAGTTGCGGGCGAAACATTTTAATGTCCATCTTTGCATTCATACATTAGTAAATGTTAATAGTAGAGCACAGACCATGAATTTTAACTGTATGTTGTTATACAGGTATCACAACAGTGAAGACTCACTGTTATTGTTTTCAAAACTTGAGTCAGACAAACTATAAGGTTAAGGTTAAATTGCCCATTGACTTGATAGAATCTTGTAGTAAACATTGAACGAAACATAGTGTAGTCAGAAATGTATAAGAACAATGAATGTTTTTATTTCATTTGTGATGAACTGAAATCAAGTATTATCATTAATTTCCATTGCTATAACATGTGTACAAATACAGAATGTTCTCTGTTTTTCAATAAGAATTATTACTTACTTTTGTGGTAACTTGGACTGATGATACAGGATGTCCGGAAATGTAAACCCATTAACCTTAACTATGATGTTATATTTAACTCTCTATTGATAGGCATTAAACCCTTTCCAAAATGTACTTGTTTCGATGAACTCCTGTTAATATTTTTTTTTCTATAACCCTTGCTAGGTGGCTGTGGACCCCAGGGGGTCCACCTACATCACTTTGGGGACCACTGCTTTGAAGTATTGGATATAAGTCGTTTTTTTTTATATTTGGCATAAGTGAATAGAGAATAAAAAAAAAAGAATAGAATTTGTGGTATCTCTTTTTTTATTCATATGAATGTTTAATAAGCTAAAGTAAAAATGCACAGAATTTTAACTTTGCCTAATAAATGATACTATTGCTGTCTTTATCTGTTGTACTTTGAAAGCTTACTCCATTTGTACAATAGTTGCATAATCTATGTACATTATGTATACACTATGAATAATTTTATAACACTAGCTTTCGGCCGCGACTCCGCCCGCGTGAAATTAAAATAAACAAAAGTGAATAGCCTATGTGTTCTTCCAGACTATCCTCTACGTCTATGCCTAATTTCACTGAGATCCGTTCATCTGTTTAGGCTACAAACTCTAACAAACATCCATCCATCCATCTAAACTTTCGCATTTATAATATTAAGTAAGATTACGTAAAGTACATGGCAATAATGGATTTAAAATTAGAAAAGATGACTAATCCATAATGTTATGTTGACATTTGATCTGTTTGTATACTGATATTAAAATGTTATAAATTTGTTGCCATTTTTCTGGTTATTTCCATAATTTATACCGACTCATATGATTTTGATTAAAAAAAAATGTTTTTTCGTTATCAGCAACACAAATACGTCATGTTCACGTAATGAGATTTTTTTTCTATGTTGCATACAGATACTCCAATTTTATTATGTTTAGATGAATAATTATGAATTATTATGGACAATCATCATTTTAGTTTTTACCCATAGCCCTAAAACAAATGTGAATACTAACGTATATGTTTGAAATATGCGCATGCGCGCGAAAATTCTGTGACGAACACAATGATAGGCAGGCATGTGAACTCACTTGGATCTCCCTAGACCCAATAAAATATTTTAAATTTGACAAAATTACACATAGCGATTAAATGACATCAAGATTGGTTTGCTGGTTTCCTGGTTTCATAGTTTATCTATACTAATATTATAAATAGGAAAGATTTGTGTTTTTGTATGTATTGAAATAAATCAAAAACGACTGGGCCGATTTTAAAAAGTTAGAAAGGTCATTTATGTAACTTTTTTATTTCACGCGGGCGAAGTCGCGAGCAACAGCTAGTTATTATATAATTTTAATTACATTATATAACATATCTGAATGTTTTACCTATTTTTTATTGAGTTTAAATATAAAGTTGAGGTTAGAAAACTTACATAGTTAAGAAACATTTTTAATATGTTTGTTTTTGATTTGATGCGTAGAGCTACTAGTAAATATATTGACATATAATATTTTATTGAAATGGAAATAAAAGTATAGAGCCAAAATAACAATAATTTTCTCTATATTGATATATGTTATTGGTAATTATTTTATAGTAATTATTGACAGTGACCTTGCCATTGCTTCTTTAATTAAATAAAAACTGTACAATGTTTTAAATGAAAATGCTTTTTATAATAATTGCTATTGAAGATTATATTCATTATGAAAACACCTTTACTCCACAATACTATAACAGGAAATGTAAGTTTTTAAAGTCTACATACTATTGAGTCTCCACTGTTGTAGAAACTGTTTAAAAAATGTTGAAATTAGTTTTTGAAAAAAGAAAATAGATAACTGTCTTATATATCTGCTAAACCATTGTCTTTCACTGTTATAGTCATGGTTGTGATGCATTGGCAACCAGATGGCAAAGGCCTTAGGACTTCTCACTCCTAAGACGAGGTAGGATGTGTTCCTTATTGGGGCCATGTATGAGGTGACCATGATAATGCATTAAATAATATTGTTTTTTATATACAGCATGGCAGCGGACAGCGATGGGCTAGGCTCGGCGGGTGGGGGCGGGGGCTCGTGCGGCGTGGTGGTCACCTGCGAGGGCGACCTCCACGACCCGCGCTTCCCCGCGCGCCTGCGCCGCCTGCTGCGTGAGCTGCGCGCGCTGCTCGCCGAGCCGCATCCGCACACGCTCAAAGTGAATAAGGTGAGATCACACATTTAAGAAATATATAGACTAGATATAGGGAACAACATTTTTTCACTGGTAACTTCTCAATGTCAAATTTGACATGCTGACATGCTTCTCAGTGCTTTTATTATTTGTTTGTGATTTTGACTATCGGACACCAGGTAGCACTAGTGAGGTTATGTGAAAAATGTGTCTAGTGAAGTGTCTTTTATGCTTACTCTATATATTTTCTGAATATCTATGGTTGAGATAGATGTAGAGAAAGAGATAGGTAATTGTTTTTCATGTAGATCTGATTTTAATATATTACTGATTTTGATGAACACCTTCGTGCTAGTATTTTCAAGAAGTTGTGACCCCACAACTAATTTTTCCTCAGCTACCACCCTGCCAGTTTCTCTGTGGACCTCGGGTGGTTTAGACCACTTTGGGAATTAGTGGTTTATAAGTACTCTTAGAGTTATGATATGAGTTATGAGATTTTATATAATAGATAGTCGCATTTACTTGTAATATGGAAATCCTCTTGTGTGGCTTTCTTAATGTATCTTTTACCTTATGTTAGCTCTCAATTTATATAATTTCTTCCTTATTCTAACATTTTAGTTTATAATTGTAGAATTCGACCTGAATCTTTTAATTCATATTACTGTATGAGTATTAATAACTGTATTAACTTTTAATTTAATGACGTCAGAGTGACGTCATGGTTTTTGCTATTTTAACATTGGTTACAGTCACGGATTTAATTCAATAATGGTAATGTGGCTGTGTTTACTGTAGCTATGCTAGTTCTGGTCTAAAACAGTATGAAGGAACTGCGTTTCCAAAAAAACCGTTATTGTTGTCTCACTCATTCTTTAAAGAGATAAAAATATGTTTTAATTAAAGATTTGCATATAATTTTGGGGACGAGGGAAGAAAAACTCGGTGTTGGTGTAAATTAAAAAAAAAATTAAGTAATTATCATAGAATGTCAATGACCTCTGAAAATAATTTATCAAGAAGGAAATGTCCGTTTTGCCATATCATGCGTTATTGCGATTTTTTAGAACATCACCTAAAATTATAATAAATTATTTAAAAATACTTTATTTATCGAAGATTTTATTGTAACTAGTTTCTGAAGGCCCTGGCACCTCAATAAAGTTTACGGTCTTGAGGGCGTTGTTAAACTTTACGAATACAAGCAAACTCAATATTGTAGTACACAAAAAAACAACACAAAAAACGTCTACTCACGAATAAAGGTCAAAAAGTTCACTACACTGACGGGAAGGAAGGTGAAATTACACATTTTTCCTTTTCGATTTATTCTCAATACATTTACACGCTTCATAAATTATTCATTTTCTTAAACATAAAAAATACTTTTTATTAAGATTTACGTTACCATTGCTTTCCACTGCCGAAACAACTGACATTTTACACTGAAACATAAATAACTCGTATGTAAAATAGTGATAAGTGACGTCATCACACTTCATACTGATATTATAAATGCGAAAGTTTAGATGGATGGATGTTTGTTAGTTTGTAGCCAAAACGGCTGCATGGATTTCGATGAAATTTGGTATAAATGTAGAGTCTGGAAGAACACATAGGCTACTCACTTTTTTTAATTCCACGCGGACACAGTCGCGGGCGAAAGTTAGTAGCTCTATAATTTTATTTCAATGTTCAAAACTGACATACTAATATTTTTTTTAATAAAATTTATACTTTCCTAGCATTTTATGTATAGAAATATGGCACCTTGAGTACACAGCTAATGTCTTGACGCGTTAATTCCAGGTGGAACCTTGGAACTCTGTGCGCGTGACGCTGTCGGTGCCGCGTGCGGCCGCGGCGCGGCTGCGTGCGCTCGCGGCGGCCGGCGCGCCGCAGCTGCGTGCGCTCGGCATACTCTCGGTGCAGTTGGACGGCGACGCTGCGGTCTCGCTGCGGCTGCAGCACGGCGCAGAGCTCAGGATCAACACCGATAACACCGATGGTGAGGAATATAGTCTTCATCATGTTTGTTTTGATAGTATGTTTATAATTTTAGCCACTGGATCCTGGAAGATTTTTGATTCCCCCATTGAAACACTTTTTGCAGAAAAGGAACTTGTACTTTATTTAATTGACAATGACAGAGAGTGACAGATTATGTACTCTTTGAATTAAATATTAACGAGCTGTTCCCGTGCGGCTTCATCCGCGAGAAATTATAAAAACTTTATTTTATTGTTTGCAAATGTCAAAATTACCGTTACCTTAATGACCTTGCTTCCTTAATGTTGGCAGCTTGCAGTTTATGGTCCCTTTCCCACATGAAGGTTTTTTTTTTCAACTTAATTAACCTCTAAGTTTAATACCGTGAAAATAAATAGCCTAAAGCTTGTCGTAAGTGTAGAGCTTTTTATTAAAGAAAGAATTGTTCAAAAGTAGTGCGTTTTTACCCTTTATTATATTAAGTATCGAAATATAGATTGGCATACATACGTCAATAATCAAAATGTTTTTAGAGGTATATTTTAAAAAGCATTAATTCATTAATTACAGAAGGCAACTCATCAAGGCAAACCAACTCCGAGTTGCTGGCTGGGCTGGGGGGTATCGGGCGGTTGCTCTCGGAGGGGGAGGGCTCGTCATCATCAGAGACGCCCTCCTCCTCGGCATCCACCCCCCGGGACAACTTCAAGTCGCCCAACACCGTCTGCCCGATGGACGGCAAGATACCGCAGAACATTCCCACGCCGACCACCGACCGCTGCGAGTTCCCCTTCGGCAGCATGACCCAGGCCAGGGTCATACATCGGAAGGAGAATACCTTAGGTGAGACATTTTTATGGTACAATTATCAGGGAATAGCTGTTACTCGCGACTTCGCCAGCGTGAAATTAAATGGTGAAAGAATTTTTGAAATCGGCCCAGTAGTTTTTGAGTTTTTTCAATACATACAAAAATACAAATCCTCTTTATAATATTAATATAGATATAGACAAGCTGGATATTAGGTAATCAATCACATTAAGGTTGTAAGTTATTTCGTGTTGTTAGCTTTTAGTACCTAACCAAGCAGTGCTAGTTTCTTCGTGCCCTTCTATAATGATACTTGTTGATCTACAGGTCTAAGCGGTCCCGGTGTCCGTCCAGCGGCGGCGCTCGCGGGCGCGGAGCAGTTCCCGCGCCCCTCCACCTCCGCCTTCCCCGGCCCGCCGCCCCCCTACCCTGCGCCTTCCCCCACGCCCGCGGCGCAGCCACCCTCCCCCGCCCCGCCCGCGCCCCCCACCACACCGAGCGCGCCCGCATCCGCCCCGCCCACGGTGGCCATGTCCTCGCCACTACTAGTTAATTTGCTGCAAAATGATGCGCCCGCGCCGCAGCCAAGAACTAAACCTGTACCACATCCGGCCAAACTGGACCGCCTTGAAGACTCACAGGTAAAATAGTCTATAATATTTTTACTGTAATGATATTTTTTATTCGGATACGAGACTACAGACTTGACAGGGATAGTTTCAAGCATTAATACAAGTTTTCCTTCAGGTGGAGCTGGCAGTGGGTCGGCCGCCGTTCGAGTATCGCGGCGTGCGGCCCGCAGCCCCGCGGCCGCAGACCACGCCGCCACCGCAGCCCGCGCTGCCCGGCCCCGCGCCGCCCCCGCCCCCGCCGCCGCCCCGCGCACCCCTCCGACCCTCCTTCATACGACGCTCCTTCCCCCCGCGGCCCTCGCACCACCCCTCCCCCGTGTACCGCAGTCCGGCGCCCAACGCGACCGTGGTGGGTCGCGCACGGTTCCCCAACAACTATAACTCGGAACCGTTTCCTGCTCCGCCGCCATACCGGCAAGGGGTCCAAGTGGCGGTCGTGCAGAGGCCGAGACCACCCCCTCCAACGAGGGTCACGCAGGAAGATCTGCAAGCGTTGTTACCACCCCCCACCACATCGATGGACCAGAAAACGCAGTCGAGCTTTCAGGTTTGTATTATTCTAATTCACTTGCCATTACGCAACTTTAAAAACGTTATTTGTTTAATTTTATAATTTTTGCTGCAGGAATTTCAAAGGTATCAGCAACAGTACAACGCGAGGCAGCGCGCGGCGTCGAGGGCGGCCTCGCAGCCTGACTGGAATGAACCTTATCGGGACACGCTGGGCCTCTCCATCCCCGACCTGCCTGACAACTGCGACCTGGACCAGTTGCTACCTTCCCTGGGGGCGGATCTCAACCTGGACGACACGGCTCTGTCGGCCATCTCAGATCTGGACGCCAACACCAAGCTGGATCTACTATACGATCCCCAGCAGCAGGATGGTCTGCCGAACACGAACGATTCCAACCCGGACGCCCTGCTGCAAGAGATTACCGGCGGCCAGTTCACAAGTACAAGTCTAAATGGACCATACAACTCAGAGTTACTGCCCAGTACAAGTCATACAGTTAATGATGTGCCTTCAAAAGTTTCGGATAGTTTTGAAAGTGTTAATGAGTCGAGTTTCATGCCACCCCCACCTGTTCCCCAGCAGTCGACCTCCAAGTTTTCAAGTCCGCATCATAATTCATCCCCGAACCATGCAATGGCGAGTCCGAACCCGCCGTTTAAATCTCCCCCGAATGCCACATACTCTATGTCTCCGAATAATATAAATAATGACAGAATCAATGCAAGCCAATCCTCTATGCCTCCACCTATGAGACTGCCGGTGAGGGCGACTTCTTCGGTGGCCACGGCGACTGTTGGATCGCAAGCGACTGCTCAGGAAATAGAAGAACAGAGCAAACAGTACCTCATCAAAACCCTCATGAGGGATGATGATGTCCCACCACCTAAAGAACAGGAAAAGAAAGTAGAAGAAGTGGCAGTTGTTCAATGCAAACTTAAAGAAAATTCCTTAGACTCACCGGAGATTTTTGGAATAGCGAAAATTACAGAGGATGATAGTAAAAAAGAGGACGACTTGAAAGCAAAGAATAAAGTTGTTAAGAAAGATAAAGATGATAAGCTGCTGGCGCAAAAAGGGGGAAAGCCAAGAACAGGGGGGGCGAAAGAAAAACCGGCTACGTTGAAAGAGAAAATAGTGCGAGATGGAAAGTCTACCAAAGTTGCCTTACCGCGGCCTCATGTCGCAAAACCGGCGCCCGTTAGCGACACACCCAAGTCACCGACGGGCGAGAAGGTCGATCCCTTTTCCTTAAAACTACGGTTAAAGTTAAAAGACAAAAATGAACCAGTAGTTCAGCCTGTGTACAAGGCCGATATCAGCTTCGTCAACTTGCAGTCCCAGAAGGAGGCTCTAACGAAACCGACGGAGGGTGAATTGAGAGTACCACCGCTACATATCAGTCTAAGAGGTCGTAATTCAGCAGTTATTAAAAACTCCAAGAAAGAAAAGAAAAAGTTTAACCCTGGAGATATGCATATGAAGAAAATAAAAATTAGAAAATCAATAGATTCAGATGAGAAGTCCCATAGGCGGGATTCTGAAGAGTCTCTTGCTAGTAAATCTGGTGACGGCACTGAGATCATTAAGACTGATGAATATTTACATGGCAAAAACACCAAACTTAACAACCACTATTCAGAGGGTGAAACTATCACATCGATACCGAGCGACCTTAATGTCGTCTACAGAATGAAGACTATATCAAAAAATTCTCACATCGTCACCAAACACGACTGCAAACTACTCAACAATAAAACACAATTAGACAGCTTAAAAATGAAAAAGAAATCAAAGTTCTTAGGCGAGAGCGGGAAAGCAATAGAGAAAGAAAGGGACAAAGATTGTAGGAACGATTTGTTAGAAAAGGAAGGGAAATACGCCCAGAACGAGGGTTACAGAGAGACTCAGAACAACCATGAAGTGAAAAAGAAGTTACCAACTCCAAAATCAGAGAAGGAAGGTAGTGCAAAATGTGATAATAAGTCCAGTGAAGTTAAGACTGTACAGTTGGACGGGTTTGAAAGTGTTAAATGTGGTGCTAGTGATGTGGACAGGGTTCAATGTCACAAGGGTTTAGAGCGGACGCTTAGTGCGGATGAACTGACGGACGGTAAGTTCGAAGCGCACAGGGCAAGTGATGACAACAAACTAAAACGGACACTAAATGACAGTGCTATTACCTCACCCAATGGACTGATAACTTCCGAAAAAAAACGGAAGACTAGCCATAGTTCCTGTCCAGGTATGTACAGTTTGTTGACGCTTTGATTGATTTATTGTTATAGATATCATACAAAAAATATTTTTAATAAAAATAAACATTGCATTATCTATGTGTAAAAATATTTTGGCATTGGATTTGTTTTGTCTTGTTATCTATTTAATTTTGTCCGATAGTATCAATATGAGAAATAAATTTCTCTTTTTTAATAATCACACTTTGTTAGAAATTTATTTACATATAAATTACATTATTTAAAATTTTATTTTTTACATAGTTTATTTCTCTAATTGATTTTTTGGTTTCATATACATTGTCAATAATTTTAAGAATTTAATTTTAATAATACAATCTAATAAAGTATTTAACTCTATCAAAAAATGTATTTTTTGCCAATTACATTATAGTTTATAAAGCATCACTAAAACGACATTTTTTCCAAATTATAAAACAAAATACAACTAGTTAGTTTGGCAAATTATCTGTTTGTTACAGCATCACATAATAATTGGCTGGGTTTCTGGGAAACTATCATGTAGTTCTAATACAGTACAACATTTAAACATTACTTAGATGATTGGCGAACAAAAATATCGCATAAAATGGGAGGCGCGCGAAAACCCACACTAAAATACCTTGTCCCGTTAGAGTGAGGGATTAGATTAGATTTTGATAGTTTGCTTACTGGTATTCCAGATCCCCCTGGATCGACAAACGTAGGCACGATCAGGGGCGGTCGGGTGGAGTCGCCGCCACCCGCCTCTAGTCAGCGCCCCGGGGCGGTCTCACCGCGCAGGAAAGAGAGGCCCAAGGACAAGTCCTACTGCAAACTGGTCGCCGAGCGCGCCGCCCGCCCCGACGCCGACAAGTTCGGCAACCGCTCGCCCAACTCACAAGCGCAGGGGGAGGATTCTGGAATCGAATCCATGGACGCCCTGTCGGAGAAGTCGCCAAACCAGGCCAGCCAATCGCCGCCGGGGCCGCAGAGGAAGGAGCGGCTCGACATGCCGCGCTCCACCAGCCCGACGTCGGTGCAGAGGATAATAGGCGTCATAGACCCACCGCCCGCCTCCGACGATCTGCTGGAGAGGCTGTCGTTGGCGACGGGCCAACCGCACTACGACCCCGGACCACCCGACATTGACGACTTGGGCGACATTGAAGCGGAATTAGCGAAAATGCACGCGGACCACATCAACGGCGACGATGCGGTGAGGAGGCCGTCCAACGAGCTGTCACAGACCAAAGACGTGAAGAGGGAGCCCACGCCGATCCTCAGGGACGACGAGAAGCAGAGCCAGAACAACGAGAGGGTCGAAAGCAAGGACGAGAAAATGGAATTGAAGGTGGACGATATGAAACTCGAATGCAATGTTGCTCAAAATAACGAAACTTGCAGTAAAGACGAGTGTATATCGACCAAAAAGGAGAAAGGTCTGGAGGACTTTGACCACCTACCGAGCAGAATGTCACCGCCTCTTTATACGTATTCCAATCAGGAGAAAGTCTGTGCGAACGAATCGAAAGATGACAAAATATTGTCAGAGAATGGTGAAACGTGTACGGATTCCTCGAAAGAGAAAGATTCTAAATTAGAAAGGCTACCTCTCAAAGCTGACTTTCCGGATAAGAGCTTACTAGAGCAGTTGCTAATAGAAATTCCTACTCCAGACTACGTCAACAAGAGACCGGAATCCCCATCACCTTCGGCATTGGAACGCGTCGCGCGGAGCACGGTCCGGACGAGGTCGAGCAGTAAGATGAACAGTCCGGCCGATGGCCCGAAGACGCCGAGATTGAGTCCCGGACTCAACAAGCTGGACAGGTCGGATTCACCCGCGTTACAGCCTAGGAATTGCCTTCGTAGTGGATCAGTAGATAAAGTTAGTCCGCGTACTGTTAACTCGGTACCCGCGCCTGCGAAACCTCCACCCGGCGTCAAGAGAAAGAGAAGGGAATCTGAGAGTTCGTGTGCGTCCACCATTAGCTGCGAAGAGGGCTTGTCTCCGGCGGGGAGGCCGAAGAAGAAGCCGAGAAGACTCGACCAAAAGCCTATCAACGCAGCCGTCGCCGCTTGTGGCAAACTGAAGAAGGAATCGGACAGTGATAGTGATGAACCTTTAATATGTAAAGTGAGGGGGAAAACGGGGAAAGGTCTGAAGCCGGTGGGGGTGAAGGTGGTGAAGACTGCTGAGGGTGTGGGCACGAGGCGCTCGGTGCGCCATGGCCCCGCGCCCCCCGCGCCCCTCACGCCGGCGCCCGTCACTCCCTCCGCGCCGCCCAATAACACCGCCCTAAGACGGAAAACGAGGAGTGCAGGTGAGTTATATCGATAATTAGGCATTAGTCTGTGTACAACTAAATTATAACCGTACAAAGAAAGCTTTTTAAAGTAGAGCTATTAGAAACTCTTAATTTTAGCAACAATGTATATTATGTCATTTGAAAAGAACCTACTGGCCGTTTACTAGTGAAAATATTAGTAGTGTATTGTATGACGCTTATTCACCCGAGGTAGAAGTAGTGAATTGTACAGCATTTTTATATATTTTCAGTGGGCGAAAGTCCGGGCGCGACCGCGGGCGCAGTGAGACGACGGCGCGCCTCCCGCGACGGGAAGTGACGTCGGCGGCGCGCGGAGCCCCGCCCCGCGCCGCCGCAAGCCCCGCTCCCGCTCCCGCTGCCGCTCGCGCTCCTGTACCCGCTGCCGCTAGACTGACCCCGCCCACAGCGCCCCCACCCCTGCTTCATACACAACTGTTGGCATCTCACAGACAAATTAAAAAAAAACTATTGCCTACATCAACAAACTGTCAAAGTGAAATTATTCAATATTAATGTGTGTGTCAAATTTTTATATGTGGTGTGTACCTAAAGAAATTAATTGTTGGCTTTTCGGATTTGATGAATCTCAACGATTTGGATAGTTTGTGCAATATAAATGTGTCAGAGATGTGACGGTGAAAGTTTGGTGTAGTGTTGTGTTGTGGCTGCGCGTGGTGAGCGCGGGAGTGATGGTGGCCATTCGATGGTACGAAGTGTTATCAGTTGCCCCATTCCTGTCATCACAAGAACTTCAACCGCTTATATTATTTTTTTAACTAGTGAACAAATGTTACCATTTCACTATAGAGCACTTGTTTTCGTTTAAATGTAAGTTACTTTTCTCTATTGAGTATTTTTAAGGTGGTCGGCGTATTTTTTTTACCACCATTGGGCTGAATTCATCGGATGAGCTTGGGTCGACCGTGGGAGCCTTAGTATAGCGACTAGGAAGAAATCTTTCATTATTGTACAAAAAGCACTTGACTGTAGGCACATTGTTATAATAGGATAAAAACCCGAGAGATATAAAAATAAATGCATAAAGTTTTAAAAGATATTTTCATACGTTTTTGCACGTAACATGTAATTTCGTGATCGGTGACGTGAACCGCGTGTAGTTTATTCGTGTTTACGGGAGTCCGCCATCTTGGATACGTTATTGTTTTTTATATTTATTGATTCGAAATTTGAAAAAAGAGTGACGCTCGTTGCAGGATGGCGGCTTCCCGTTTAACGCATTCGCCGCTCGCCGCTATTACGATGTAACATTAGTGTTTTTATATTTAAGGAATTCACGACCAATAATTGTAATTTTAATATGACACGAAACATGAATAATTTCATAGTGAAATGATAATAAACGTGACTGAGTGTTTCAACAGATCATCTGTTTGGGCTTCCAGTATACTAAACTGTTTGCTTTGACGGCCCCGTTTTTTTTAATTCCTCGATATTTAAATCTGCCCTTATATTGTTGACTTTTTAAATGTTTGTAAAATCGTTTTGAAATGTATCGAATCATTTAAACCCAGTGATCCTTGTAGTAATGCCAGCATTTCTTTTGCACTGTACATATTTGATTGGATTTTAAAAAGAAAAATGGTTTTCGTTTTCTTTTGTAGTTGCTAGTATTTATTATCACAATATTTTGATATACAGTCACTTATAGTAATGCATAGATTAAATATATTTTTCGATTCTTATGGAATCATGTGTGAGTAATGATCATCACTTTAGGGTACTTATTTGTTCGCGTATTGCGATAGATGAATTGAATGTATCAAAATTGAACCTTGCAATTTGTTTCGCTAAATAATAAAAATTTGTACGTGTTCATAGAGTAGCGTGTGTCTAAGTGAGCATGATAGAAATATTTTTGCATGTATTTTTTTGCGGTTCCTAATGTCTGAGAGGATAAGATCCAAAGCAATAATACGTGGATGTGAGTTTAATTACTTTTATACGAAACGGTTTATAGTAACGATTGCCTTAAGAACACTCTTCATCCCATACCTATATCCTAAGGGTCAGTTCAGGCAGACCGGAGTGTAGAGCTAAGCACATTTTGTAATGCAAATAAAATTGGGCTTTTTAATTCAAGGTTTGATTATACTTGGCACGTCTTTTCTTATCAAAAGAAAACGTAAAAAGTCAATTAAACCTTGTTTCAATAGAGTAAAGGTCAAATTTATTTGAGATGAAAAAATGTATTCTGTTCTATGCTCCGGTCTGTCTGGAAGGACTCTGATAATTTTCCATGCTAAACATTTGTTATTTGACATTGTTATCTCTGTCATTCTCTGTGGAAAAGCAGAGACAACAATGTTTTAACAACTGTGGCTATGGATTTTGACAGTTGTCTACCACTTTACAACTTTGTCCTTATATTTCCTACATTTCCTACTTCAGATAATCCGCTAGGGTGGGACAGTGATACAAAATGTGTTTAGTATGTACGTAGTATTGATATAGTATATAATGGATATTTTATAATCACATCGCCTGATAGTGCCCTATAACATGTGCCGTGGGAGCTGTGGGTCTTACTGTGTTTGTTGAATAATTATATTAGGAATATACTAGTGGAGCGACGGCCAGCCGCCGGCGTCGGGCGGTGTAACACAATCGAACTGCGTAACAAAAAAAGGAAGCCTTGTTTTTTTTTAATCGTTTTAAATTATTAGTTTAAGAGAATAATCGGTACGGCCGATGTACAATCTCTTGTAAATTTTTATGTATAGATGGGGATATTTAATATATGTTATGTGTTAAGATTATTTTCTTTTTTGATGAATTTTGATGGGGGTGCTGTCGGTGATTTTACCTTGTACATACGTATGGCGACAGTAGCGCCAGCGGCGGTCGCCGCCGACCCCTCCGTAGGAATACGAAGCCTTGTACTATAAATATAAATGAACTACGTGTACCATATAAAATAGAAAATGGACTCTCAAAACTAGCTCTGTATATTGGGTGTATAGTAATCATTTTTTTTTTTAGTTTTTGTTTTTAATTTTCGACTAATTGATAGTAATTTATGCCGATGAATTATATACAATTATACATAATTATGATAAAAGAGAAAATACAAATAGTTTTAAAACGCTATAAATATAGTCTATAGGGGTTACACGACACAGATAGCATATAGTTTTGGTATGTAAACATGATATAACTTGTACATAGAGATGGAGAAATAGTAAATAAAAGAATTGATACAATAAAAAATTAACTTTATGTTATTGTAATATTTTTTCTAGTAAAGTTTAAATCGGAAAGGGCGCCCCCTCCCCCGGGTGGGGGTTGCAAACGCGAACGACTGTAAAAATGTTGTTGCAAATATTGGAAGTTCGTCTACCACCCCATTTTTATTGTGCATTATTTTCTGTAAGTTGCTTTCTCTGTCGTTCTACATTATTTTTAAAATCATATAATTATATTCATAAATTACGATGAGTCATGGTGAATTATTATCATATTATTATGAATGAAAAGAAATAAGGATTATTATTGTTCTGCTATTATTAAATTTGTAAAGTTAGTTTATTAATAAATGAATAAAAAAAAGTCTCGTATTATTATTCCATCTAATAGGTTGCCACCTTATCCACACTGCTCTCTACGCCAAACATAGGAAGGTTGAGTGCATTTTATTTCATATAGATGCAACTAAGATCCTCTTAAAATAAAAGCCGTGGTCGACATCTCCCATTGAAAAGGGGAGGTAACTTCTACTTCCTGCACTACATTGCTATTGCTACATAAAACAATTTCATTGCAAATCTCTAAATCATTACAAAATATACTCGTTAATTCAGGAAAGATTGATATTGACTATTGTCGCTGAGAAATGAGATTTTTAGTAAGTCTAGTCTTTTTTACGTTGTAAATTATCGACGTAGGTTAATATTACTTCTGGTTTAACAACGCTTTAATTTGAGTTTATTTTTTATATCGAATTTATGGCTCAAAATTAATATTTTATCGATGAAGGAAAACTTACTAACATCGATTTTAACGAATGCCCAGGATTGTTTGTTCTCGTTGGACAAAATTGAATGAACTACTGCATTTTCATTGGGGGATATTTGTCGTCATTTTTCTAAGGACCAATAGTGAGGCGTCTTGTTCGAGGCCACGTGACGTAATGCGCGAATGGCGCATGTTCAATAGGTACTTTTTGCTGCATATACTGCAGTGTAATAGAAAACGACTTTACTGTTTTACTTGCTGTGTGATCATACTTTTGTGCAAGGTTTAGCTCGAAAAACAAAGCGAAACAGTGAGTATTTTATTTTATAACGTAGTATTATTACTTTATCAAATTCTAGCCATTTCTGTAGTTATAATAATTAAACATAAAGTGGTGGAATTAAAAAATAACCAAAAGTTATGTAAGATGGGTTGTCAATAGGACCAAGTTACCTACAAAATGAAATGAAACAATTTTTAACATTTACATAAATTTTTGAGACTGTCGTGTAAAAAGTTGGGGAATATTGTCATTTTATAAACTTTTTCTGCTTATGGATATTGAATAATCTAAAATAAAAATTTCCTATACTATTTTTGAATGATATTTCTAGTACTTTGATAAATGAAAATTAGACACTTTAATTAAAACAATTGCAAACGGCAGAATGTGACGTAGGTTTTCTCCTTAATTTATAAAAATATTTTAGATTCGAAATTTAAATTTTTTGGGTTAGTATATCACATACTTCATATCAGTTAACAAATTGAAGATAAGAAGTTACAAATACGATGTTATTATCCTACGGGGTCGTCACATGTCGAAATAATTCAGAAACACTTGTAATAGTTACCATTATGTACTGCAGATGGCAGACAAGGCAGTATCGACCATAGCAAAGCCGCAGATGCGAGGACTCCTCAACAATGTCATCAAGCGCAACCTGATTGTGGCCCTAACACTGGCAGGTGTGGCCGGCTTCAGCTTTAAACAGCTTGTCGGAAATGCACGTAAGAGGCGTTACGCTGAATTCTACAGGTAAGGGATATAAGATGATGAGACAAATTTTATATTCAGGAACAGACTAGAGTCATCTAATTTTGTTCAATATTCATAATTCTATGATTCTTATTGATTAACTTTGATTTTTATTTTAAATCTCCACTGAAGTTCAGAAATAAGCAACACTGAGAGTGGCAGTAAAGGATTTTTTTAACTCTATCACTTTGTTTTTTTCACATTAGACCAAATCATTTCAGAATAAATATTGGACCAATCTGCCTACAGATCAAACCAAATAATACTCCGTCATTTTATTTAGTTTCTCATATTAAATCTAGACAATAACCTGCCTTAGTGACACTTAAGAATCTTCTATATAATAATAGTTTATTTTCAGGACATATGATGCTGAGAAGGAATTCGAAGAGATGCGCAAGAAGGGTTTATTCCAATCCTGCTAATTTATTGTAATCTGTAGTAGTATTATTATTTGCTGTGAATAATGTAATTTAAAAAATAAAAATTTGATTTACTTTGATTGTTTTATTTCATTCAATGTGCAATTAAAAAAAGAATCTAATTTTGTTTTGGAAGTCACAAGAGGTTGAAAAAATGATGTGGAGTTATAATTAGAAATTAAGTTCCACCTAAGTCATTAAATGTTTACTTAATGATTCCGAGTGTGCTACTAAAAATGCGAAAGTTTGATGGATGTGTTAATTTATTCCAAAATTACTGATAGGATTTTGATGGCATTTAGAATATAGTCAAATTAACTAAGAAGTTAAGGAATATATAGGATATTTTTAGTTCAGTTTTCTTTTAATTTTACATAGACAAAGTCAGCAAGCGACAGCTAGTACTTTATATATAATAATATAATGAAATTTTTTTATAAAATGAATAACTTCACAAACACTGAACCGATTTCAAAAATTCTTTCACTGTTAAAAGTTATTGAGTAACAAAAGCTAGCTTTTTTATTTCCGCTGCCGACAATGTCGCGAATAAAAGCCAGTTAAAAATAACTTGGTGATTGAAATAAAACAATAGTGTATTTTAAGATAATTTTAATCAGGACATCAATACGGCAGCCAGAATATACAAATTATTTAAACAGTGGGTCTCTAAAAGCCGAAAATTGAAAAAAAAAATAAACACTGCGTCACTTCCAATCTGACAGATGTTCATACAAATAATTGAATCAGAGTCATAATTTTAGACGCTGTTATAAAGCAGTATTCGGCCATATGACATTTGTCTCTGTTTTTTAACAGGAAACGAAAGAGATGGCGATATTACAAATGTCAGTTGAAACCCACTTTAACAATTTCGATTGGATACAATTTTAGTTTACATTTTAATTGATTTTCAAAATTTTCTACATAATAAATACTTACATTAATTGATTATCAAGGACCAGCCTGTTAATATTACTAATATATCGAATTATATTTTAATAAGTGAAATGTATTTTATTTATAACTGCCGGCAGATATTTTGCATATTTTATAAATACTTTTTACTTATTAAAAACATCAAAGTTTTATCCTACATTAATAAGAGAGAAGTCACGTGGTACAGAATAGCGCGAAAGTCGCATTTAATTTATTAAGTACCTAATGTTACTGTGGGTTTTTAGTCATTGGCAAATCTATATTCCTATCTCAGCTTTTGCAGACAGAAATGAAAGAGATAAAGTGTTTGTTTCGATAACCCACGATTAGTAATTGATTTATAAAACATAATTAGTTCAATTGTTCGATTTAAACAAAATTCTATAATATTTATTGTGATTTGTGCATAATAATTTTTTTATTAATTTTACAAATAAAATCACAAATGTGTGCGTCTTCAGTTATTGAAAATTACAAAAATCACAAAAACGAAGGCAGTGAGAAATAGAAAGGGATAGAACTATATTATTTTAAATTTTAACAATTAGTTATATACTAAATTAGATATATTTTAAATAGGATATGGCAGTATTAGTTATGTTCAGCTTTGACTTTATAACAATATAAATTGAGGTATATAAATTATTGAATTATAAATCTGATGACTGAAGTTTAAGCAACATATGTATAGTTCAACAAGGATACAGTTCCGGTGAGGCGCTGTTATCGGTTAGTTCTGTCACAAAATATATAAATATGGAACGAAAATGGCAATTGGAGGGCGCTAGTGAGCTATCATAGTTTAGTTTCACTTTTGTCCACCGAGTCATCAGATATTTTATACTTTTTAGATGGCTGAATTACAAGCGTTTCTTGTCTTTGATTATTTAAAAAAAAAACTACGGGTCACTTCGGGACGTTGTATTTACAAAAATGGAAGGAAGTATTACTAGAGCTGTTCCTAAAATATTAAAGGTTCGAAGCTTTTTGTATATTTATGGAAATTATCAAATAAAGTGTTTATAAAATATTATACAATATTTTTAACCATAACGACTTAACAAACTTAATGAATTATGACGAACCAGCGTCATAATATAGAGTGAATTTGAATTTCACTACTAAAACCTACCAAACAGTACGCTGTTATCGGTTAGTCATGAAAAAATATAAAAAACACAAAAAGAAAAGAAAAAAAAAAACAAGACAGCTACAATACAAGGATCTATTTTGACGTTAACAGGGTGGCGCTAGTGAGCTGTCATAATTTAGTTCGACTTATGCCCACCGGACTAAATAGCTTTGTTGATCTACATGTGTATAGTTTTCCAATTATTTTAGAACGATAACATAAGTTTTTGTATGAAATGCTTTAGCAGTGAAATTCTAAAATTCTACATACATTTTAGTTTTAACTGACTGAAAAATATTGTACATTGACTATCAAATATTTTGGTTAAACTTGTTAAATAGCTTACGATATTTTATTTATGTGCATATTAATAATTTTGTTACGTTCAAAAGAGGAAAGATTATTAATTATAAATGCTATAGATATAATTTTTATAGTAATTTCAGAAAAACATAAAATATTTTATAGCTTCCAAATTTAAAATCAATAAAACCATAAACTAAATTTGTTTTTAATAGACAAAAGCTCTTTGTCGTAGAGCCAGTGCTTTTAAAATTATAATTTATAACTAAATCATAACAAAATTACTGTTTTTTTTTTTTCAAAAATTACTACTTGTGCACGATAACATGAGACGAATGACGTCACACGAGTTCTTGTAAACTCATAGTAAATATGAAAAAAATAATGAAAAATGTATAATTTCTGAAGTGAATATTTTCTTATATGACTAAACTTGTTAATTCTATAAACATCAACATTACAAGTAGGGAAATTCACTAAATATAATTATTATAATAATGTAATTAATAAGCGTAATAGATCAAAAACATTTATTGTTTTTTTTTGTTCATAAACTATGATCAAACTTTTTTTATTCTCCGAAGTTTCATGTCTGTTAAAATACTTATAAGAATATTAATACATCGCGTTTTATTTAATAAACTAATAATAAAAGAAATATAAACTGTATAGATAAATAAAGATTAATGAAATTTTAGTAAAAAGTTCCATACATATCACATGTAGTTCAAAATTAACTCACATCTTGTTAAAAAGCAAAACTCGATGTATTAAAAATCTTACATAGACTATACATGTTAGATTGTTAAAAATTGGAACACTTTTAAAAACCCCTAAATATAGGTTCGGCACCGAAAAGTCCTGACGTAATGAAGTACTGTAAACAATATTCCTTTTATAAAGAACTAGCTGTTGCTCGCGACTTCACCTGCATGAAATTAAAAAATATAGCCTATGTTACTCACGGATAAATTACCTTTGTAACGGTGAAAGAATTTTTAAAATCGGCCCAGTATTTGAGTTATTTCAATACATGCAAAAATACAAATCTTTCCTCTTTATAATATTAGTATAAACAATGCTTGAATAAAGTCCCACCTGATGTAATACTGGTTCACACTAAGCCAGTGCAGTTGGACAGTAATTCAAGCATGTATGAAGTCATTAATACCAGTTAGTGTTGACATACTAGTTGAATACCAGTCCAGTTATTGCGCACTACTGTCATACCATACTGGTCAATTGTAAATACGTATGCAACTTTCCAGTTATAGAGCACTGTCCAACTGTATTGTCAAAGTGTGTACGCATTAAGTGATGTAGTTGAACATTTCCGTCATACTAATATTATAAAGAGGAAAGATTTGCATTTTTTATGTCTTGGAATAACTCAAAAACTACTAAACCGATTTCAAAAATTCTTGCACCATTAAAAAAGCTATGTTATTGAGTAACATAGGCTATATTTTTTACTATTTTTTTTAATTCCACGCGGACGAATAAGGAATAAAAGTAATCGGTGCCAACAGACTATAGAGAGGCAGTTTTTAATTGTTTTTAATTAGATTTCGGTTGCTCAATCAGGAGTTCTCCATACCTCTAACATCCAAGGTGCGACCTTCGAACTCCTCGTTACCATATCCTCTATCATCATACTCACAGTCGCGGCCGTTCTTCACTGACTGTACGAGTGGTCCGTGCAGTTTGACGCACACTATCTCCTTGTAGTTCTCCAGAGCCAGTGCGAGTACAGACCCGCCGAGCAGCACCTCGCAACATGTTATACGTTCCGGCGGAGTGTACACTGAGATTAATTTGCCTGTTGATTGAAAATATTTTTTAAACTAGAATAAAATCACCTTTTTTACTTAAAGATTGTTGTGTGATTGTCGATTGTTTCGCAATTCAAATGTTTAGTGGCACAACTAACAATCGAGTTGTGTACCTCCATATTCTCATAATCAAAGCGAGACTAAACAGTTGTGCGATAGTTTAGTCAAAGGTGTTCGCGCGCTCTAAGGAAGTAATTACGGAGTAATATATTGTTAGGAAATAGGAAACGGAAAAGTGGGGGTAGTTTTATATAAAACACTTGCAAGCAGTGGCGCAGCTCATTCTGGCAGTCGTCAGTCG
>LD688946.1:3967868-3978828 GCA_003118335.3 Papilio memnon
GCTAACTCCGGCCCCCGCCCCAGTCGCCGCCCCCGCCCCCGCCCCGCCGCGTCCTCGAACACTCGCGCGGATCACGTTGCGCTCGCTCAAGTGACACTAAAAATAGTTATTCAACCTTGAATTAGTGCGTTTTAGTTTTTTTATGAATGTCGCATAGATTCTCCATAAAATAAATAGCATATAATTTTAAATTTAAAACATTGTTTTACTTTAGTAATAAAGTTCTATTTTAGTTTATTTTATTAAGTTTGATTTAAACCTCTTAGACTCGGAAAAATAATAACACGAATAATGTCTTCCATTTCAAGATCGATTACTTCATTTTGAATACCGACAGTTGTAATAGGACGGAAACATACAAATTCACGAAAAATCTGTCAGTCTAAAAGCGCGCACATATGACTAAACTATCGCATAACTGTTTAGTCTCTCTTTGATTCCTATTTGATTATATGTAGGTGTGCCGCACACTACTTGATTTTCAGTTATGCAACTAAACAGTTCAATTGCGAAACAATCGACAATCGCACAACAGTTGTGCGATAGTTTAGTCAAAAGTGTGCTCTAAGTTAAATAGGTATTACCTTGAGTTCCTTCTGTAGGTTGTTAAGTCTGCGCTGCAGCTCCGCGTGGTGCGCGGGGTCTCCGCCCTCCGGCTCGGGCTCCGGTGGCGCTCCCCCGCGGCACACCCACACACAGCGTCTCGCCGCTGACGCACTCATTAACACTGAGTGCTGCACTTCCTGTACACACAATTACATGTCATTAATATCATCACCAGCTCACTATACGTCCCCACCGAGGGGCTCGGAGCCTACCCCAAGTTAGGGGTGACTAGGCCATAGTCAACCACGCTCTTCTGTCACACATATCTTTGAATTTCTTCGTCATATGTGCAAGCATAACGATGTATTCCTTTATCGTAAGGTCGGGTAAATTATGTATATATGAAAATCGAAAAATCACATTGATACAGTCAAGTGCTCAAACCCCTGAGCCACCGATGATATTAGTAAACTGGGATGTTATTAACTCTATGAGCGTTAGAAACTCTAATTATTGGCATCACCAGGGGGTGGGCAGGGGGCTACCTACATCTGGCGCCTAAGAGATAGAAAAATATAGAGTAGCCATAGTTGACACTTCACTTGAAACATTTTTCACGTATATCTCACTAGCGCTATCTGCTGTTAGAACCTCAAAACCACAAATCAATGTAATTAATTATATTTAAATTATTTGTAGATACTGTTTAGTTTATTTTATAGCAAAAGATTGAGTTAATTATAATTTTGCAAAATGTTTTATTACATATCAATAAGGACACGAGGTGGCATTAAACTTGACAACTGATATAGTACCCGTCAAAGAAAGTACCGGTGAAAAAGTTAATTATGTCTAGTCTATATATTTATTTAATGTCTTTGGTTCTTTATAAGAAAAGAAGACTAACCTTAGTCCTCCAACACGAACCCGTGAGACTTTGAAATCGCTTTCATTTTCCTGTGGTACGTACCTGTTCAACAACAGTAGTGAGATATGCGTCACAGGCTTCCTGCGGTAACGTGCGCACGAGCACGCTCAGCGCGCGCGCCATCTCCCGCCGCCAGCGCGCAGGCGCCCCGCGCGCCAGTCGGTAGCACGGCGGAGTGCACACCACATCTAAACTGTACCTGGAAAGTAAAATTTTGTAACTCCGGTAGACTGCAGCTTTGACTGCACGTTCAAATGGAACAGCACCGGATTAAGCCAGCACGGGGCCTGTAGCAAATTCTGTCAAGGGGCCCTTGCCCCTTTAAGGTCTAAGTTTAGGGTATTAAATAAAACAAAACTGTTAATTTTAATTATAATCAATTGCAATTAAACATTAGAACATTAACGTTAAAAAATAACGTAAAATACCTACTTATTTTGTCGCTTTAAAGTGACGATATCGAGTTTTACATTTTCAAGAGGAAGTAAAGCATAGCCTAAGCTCTTCGCATTTAAGGCATGCAAGGTATTTTACGCTAATATCTATTTTTTTTTAACTACTGTTAGACAGGCGTTGTAGGGCGGGGCCCCCAATTTCGCGGGGCTCGTAGCTTGCTATTCTTGCTACGTGGCTATTCCGGCACTGAAGTGAAAGAATTTCGCCAGAGAAAGCCAAATTCTTAAATTTTCTAACAAGGAAAGGATGTGAAACGAAGATCTATACCAGTACCAAATCTGCAAATTCTAAAGTACCATTTATTTAATAGCGCCTGATCGTTTTCATCCTCCGCGGCTTCAAGTGCTGCTTTGAAGTCAGCGCACTCTAACGTGTGCGGCAACAGTGGAGTACCCAGACCTGAGTTTAGGAACAGAACCGGTACGACTGCACCTAGCTCTGACTGACCTGAGAACAAAAATTACTAAGAATGCAGAAAAGCCACTGATGAGATCTACGTTTACAATATTTCTTTTTCTCTATTCCCCAGCGTGTGCAACCGTCAGTACACTCGTAAAAACATATTGCTAGGTATTTGAAGTTCATGGATCGTAGTGTACTTACGAGTAAGTTCAGCGATGCACAGTACAGGGAAGCGATGGTCTCGTTGCTGTTCTAGCGGCGAGCGCCAATGTAAATCGGACACGTGCACCCGCCAGCCGCGCCGACGTGCGCGCACGCGAAGCTTTGCCGCTACCGCGCACTGCAGTATACCTTTCTCTGCGCAGCAATCTGAAATCATGTGATAACGATTAGCGCCTGATTTGTGTTAATATAGTCTATGGAGTTCATTCTTGCCGTAACAATAGCAAGGAACACTCAACTAAAAACCTCAACTAACTGCTTCTTCATAACATTCTCTTCTCTTCTATGACAGGGGTGGCGAACCACTGGCACACGTGCCATAGATCACACGACATAATATTTTGGGCACATCGAAAATTATAAAAACACTACGAAAACATTATGAACCATGGAAATGACGTAATCGTAGTAAAAATTCGATGGCATGTCTAATACGACATTAAACATTTCTTGGCAAAAATGGTACTTTGATACATAAATGTTTGCCACCCCTGTCCTATGATAATAACTAATAACACAGATTGAACGACACCTGACTTTAAAATATAGCAGATGGTTAAGTAGAGTGTAAAGGGATGTATACATTATCTATCAATTGAGCAAAAAATTGAAGAAAGTCTTTAGTTGGACTCTGTCAGTTGTCATTAGTCACCTTGTGAGTCGGCAGCACAGACATATATGAGCATAGCGCGTCGCCGCCTGCTCCTTGTCGGCGGAGCCTTGCCCAGCAAGTAGCAGCGTAGCTCCTCCGGCAGCGCGGC
The DNA here is from genome assembly GCA_003118335.3 of Papilio memnon. Lineage (NCBI taxonomy): Eukaryota > Metazoa > Arthropoda > Insecta > Lepidoptera > Papilionidae > Papilio > Papilio memnon. The sequence continues at coordinate 3,971,184 of LD688946.1, forward strand.
CACACTGGCCGGCACCGGGGGCCCAACGACCTCCTCGCGGGGTGACGCGCATGCCACCGGGGAAGACAGGGAGATGGAATCTGTGCCAGCGTTCACTACACTTTTGTTATCAATATCTGATGTTTTCTGTACTACTTTTTAGTTAAAATGTTGCCTTTCTGACTATTCTAGATTAGGATAGAACTCCACTGCCGTGATTTTTTTTTTTGATAAAACTATTCATCTTACAGGACAGTGGAATTATAAAGTAAAAGATTCTACCAGATATAGATAATCCAATCACAGAAACTGTCCTCTACTAGATTGTAGGAATAATCTGAATGAGAGCTAGACCTAATTGAGGACCTTGGATCACGTTAAATTCCATTGACTAATAATTAGGGGTCTATCTATACTAATATTGTAAAGAAGAAAGATTTGTATTTTTGTATGTATTGAAATAACTCAAAAACTACTGGGGCGATTTCAAAAATTCTTTCATCATTAGAAAGCTACGTTATCGCTGAGTAACATTAGCTATAATTTTATTACTTATTTCACGTGGACGAAGTCACGAGGAACAACTAGTGCATTTATAAAGTACACTAACTTCATGTACAGATACCATCTCACCTGATACACTGGAAGCGACAGGTCGTGGTACTTTAACGGAGGGCTTTTTCTCCCGCAGCGAGGGCGCAGGCTCTAACAGTTCCAGCGGGGGCTCCGCCGCCGGCTCGGGCTCCGGTGCGGTTTTAGTTGTTCGGTATGACGGCGACCTGCGCGCACAGCAGTTTGGTCTACGATTCAAAATTATATACCTTTAGTAGAGTCACATTTCACAGTCAATTTTAATGTCATGGTCATATAATGTTAAAATTGACGATTGAATTGACTGAATTTTTGATATTTTTTTTTTATTTTTCAACTAACGATAATAATAATCAGACATGTCATATTACATTTTGTAAAACTTTTTTAAAATGATTGGAGCAAAAGGTTTTATTTTTTAATTTAGTAGATAATCGGACAACTTTCCTAGGTTCCTAGTTATGAGAATATCTGGAGAAGTCGCAGTTTATTTCCTTTGGAAATCGGTAATTCCTTTTTCTACACAAATACCTTTGACTAAACTGTCGCAGAACTATTTAATCACGCTTTGATTCCTATGGGCTTATATGGAGGTACGCACACTACTCCATTTTAAGTTGTGCAACTAAACAGTTGGAGCTGCGAAACATTCGACAATCGCCACAACAGTTTGCGATAGTTTAATCAAAAGTGTGCGCCCGCTCTTAAGATTATTAACTCTACTTTGTAGATAGCGTTATCTCTGTCACGCATCTATGAAGTCAAAAATATCATATAGTGTCATCCAGTCTATTCTAGTCAGTATAATTCATAACCAGGTATTATGTTTTCTTTATTTGTACTTTAAAAAAAAAAATATTATACAAATATTTTAGTACTGGCGCGTAGCTATTTGCTACGAGTCGTAACTCGTAGCCCGTAGCATACAGCTGTCGACACCCGCATTGTCTTGATTAATTATTTTGTCACGTTCATTTAGAATTGTTAATTGGTTTGTTTGATTAATTAAATCGCTTTGTATTGTATAATTGGCACAGATATTGTAGCGCCAAATGTATGTTGTCAATGTGCCGGATACATAATACAGTTGGTATGGTTTGTATCTATATTTTGGCTGCTTTGAGCGTTACATCATTTCTATTAAAAACTCAGTTGCATGAGTAATTCGATGAATATTATCGTTATAATTTTGTAATCTTTATACAAATTAAAAAATGCCTTGTGAGCGCAGAGAAGTTACTAACTTGCTACGATACTACGGCGTAGCAATCAGTTCTACGATTTCGATAAATCAACTTACACTGCGGTTTTTCTTTTTCCTCAAAGAAATTTTATAGAATCATACATTTTGTTTAACGAAAATGTGACTTTTATTTATGAGTACCTTTCGCCCGCGACTCTATGTCTATGCTAAATTTCATCGTAATCCGTTCGGCAGTTTAGGCTACAAACTATCCATCCATATAAACTTTCGCATTTATGATATTAGTAAGATATTTCGCATTATAAAATAGACAGCATCGTTTAACATATTAAAAGATGACGTAGCAGTGAGTGCACAAAGGGCGCGGTCAAAGCGCTACGAGGCACTCCATCAAGGGCCCATTCAATCTGACATGGGATACATGATAAATATTTATGTTACCTATATGCCGTGTGTATCACGTACTGTCACGGCAATCCGCGGTGTTCTACTTACGGAAAAATTGCCTTTTTTCTTGCAACAAGAGAAACTTCTTCGATGACTAATTTAAATTATAAAAAAACATTTGCTTCCACTTGATAGAAGAAATTATGTATTATATTATAATAAAATCTAACCAAAAACCATCAACTCGTTCAATATCAATTACTGCATACTTTATTTACCTTACACATGTTTGACAAATGGTATATTTACGGAGCTGCTACCGGGAAATAGTAATGCAATTTTCTGTATACTAAAGTTGGTAACACACGCCGTGTTCAGAACCGGAAGGCTGGGCAGGAACTAATGTGAATATAGAGCGGATGTCACCCCTTACGCCACTTCCGTTGCGAGGTGAAGGGAAATAGGTTCGCTCGTCTAATAATACCTAGGTATAAAAGTAGGTTAGTTACTTTGAATATATGTTATAAAAAAAGTTGTTGGGTTAAGTACAAAACATGCTAGGAGTTTACGTACATATGAATACATAAATATTGAATCCAATTCATTATCACCAGCTCACTATACGTCCCCACTGAGGGGCTCGGAGAATTCCCTAAGAGTTAGGGTGACTAGGCCATAGTCAACCACACTGGTTCACTGCGGGTTGGTTGACTTCACACATATCTTTGAATTTCTTCGCTGCTATGTGCAGGTTACATCCCGATGTTTTCCTTCACCGTAAGAACGTCGGGTATTATGTACATGTGAAATTCGAAAAATCACATTGCTACACGGCGGGATTCGAACTCAAGACTTGTAGATTACAACTCAAGTGCTTAAACCCCTGAGCCACCGACGCTCTTCCTGAATATCTTCCTGAATTAATTGACTTTAATACAATTAATTGTTGTAGTCATGATGTTTAAGTAATTACGTGTCACGTGTCTTGGGAAATTAATTTTAAATATGATGTATTTAATTGGAGTTACAATTTCATTTTATGCTACAAAGAGGTAATATAATATGAAAGACTCGACATAATTAAAAATGTAATGATAATTAACGCTATAACTACGATGAATTACATCTATTTATTATAGTTTAAGAGCGGGCAAATACCTTTGACTAAACTATCGCACAACTGCTGTACGATTGTAGATTGTTTCGCAGCCTCAACTTAGTTGCACAACTAAAAATCGAGTAGTATGCGCACCTCCATATAAACTCAAATCAAAACGCGACTAAACAGTTGTGCGATAGTTTAATTTCAGGTGTTCACTCTAGTTACTATTATTCTCGTTTACTAACAATACATTCAAACATAGAGTTTGAGTTAGATTGTGAGCAAATCTCGCATAAAAGCTCTTGAGCGCGAACTTCTCTCGTATACGTCTACGCGATATTATAATGCTAAGGCGTGGCCAGAGGAGGGGCACCAACGTCACAACTCGTGACGTCAGTCCCCTCCCCCGCGAGCGTGACGCGCGACCTCCCCGACCTACTTACGGCTTACAAGCTGCGTGATCCGGAGCTACCTACAAATATTTTTATACTTTTTCGTTGCATTGGCTGATCTCCTTTGTACTGTTGCGTTGACAGATAAAAAAAATGATGACAGCGTTTTGAATTTGGAACAAAAGGGAATTGAAATCGTTCCAAAGCAAGCACAGTCATAGATAAGTTGAAGTACTCAACTCAGCTTTGTATTATTTACGAAAATAGAAAAATATTAAATTTTTAGTAGTAGACTTTAGTAAGATGAGATTGGAAGATTACCCATATTTATGGTGTTGTGAAAATATCCATTTTTTCTACTAAATTATTTTTCCGAAAATCCTAAACCAATGTAGTTATTAATTTTAAAGGATTGTTTCTACACGTACAACAAAAACAATTAGTCATAGCGTAGTATTTACCAAATTAACATACATATTGACATGTTACCGAACGCAACACAATGGCGCCCTGTCACATTGACAGTTGTATGTCATCGCAACGTTACAAAAACAAATACGCGGGAATTTCGAAAATAGAACAGGTCTTAAATGAATTAAAAATGTGAATAACTTTTCACGAAATACACCTTTCTAGTGTGCTAGAATTCTATCTATCTATACAATAATAAAATTGAAGTGTCTGTTTGTAATATCAAAAGAAAAATTCCAGATTTCGGGAAAATGATGCATTTTAGTTGGTGATAACAAAATCACATTTAAAAATTTTTTTGTCTGCTGTCCACAAACCGCGTTTTTTCGGCTGGGCCGATTTAGACCGGACTTTCACTGAACGGTAGCTGACATAACGGGCATATCATAGGTATTTTTTTATCATAATATTGCGCGAACGAAGTCGCGGGCAACAGCTAGTATTATTAAAAAAATACTCCAAACAGATACCATATGTAAACGTACGGTGAGTTATTTATTGTCTACGTTTTTGTTGAATGACAGCTGTCATCGGTCTATTTTAAAATGTGTCAACGCATGGCTCAAACACAAGTCCATCGACTGTCGTTAATTTTGTTATTGATTAGTTTTAAAGCATTCAATTAGTAAAGACTAGCTTTCGCCCGCGACTCCGTCCGCGTGGAATTAAAAAAAACAAAATTGAGTAGCCTATGTGTTCTTCCAGACTATCCTCTACATCTATACCAAATTTCATCGTAATCCGTTCAGCCTTTTAGGCTACAAACTCTAACAAACATCCATCCATCCATCCATCTATCCATCCATCTAAACTTTCGCATTTATAATATTAGTAAGATTGTTAGATCGTTAAGTCAAGTGTTGTCACACTACAAATATTCCAAACCTTTCGATATTCGTTGACAACGTGTACCTGCGTAAAAACAAATTAATTAATAGAACCATAATAAAATTAATAAATCAATGGATATAGGCGAAAAAGAAATACATTACAAAATTGTCTAACAAACTTAGCTGGTGTAAGTACTTCTTAAGGCCGTTTTAGTTCATCTCTTACGTTTTTACGAAAGTTGGAACCCAGTGTGTTAGGCCTTTATGAAAACACTGGTTACTTGACAAAATCAACTCTAGCTCTTTTAAATGTATGGTAATCATACTAATATTATAAATGCGAAAGTTAGGATGGATGGATGTTTGTTTGTAGCCTAAACGGCTGAACGAATTTCAATTAAATTTAGTACAGATGTAGAGGATAGTCTGGAAGAACATGTAGGCTACTCACTTTTGTTTTTTTTTTAATTCCATGCGGAAGGAGTCGCGGGCTAAAGCTAGTTCTCAATAAATATTAGTAATCAAATCTTAAATCAAGTTACTGGTTTTCCGACGCGGGTCGTTAATTGCTTCGCTGTGACGTCATCGATTTGTACTCATGATAAACGACTAACGCTTAGTCATGATTAACGACTAAGTCATGATTAATGACCTACTCCTGGATACATTTTAATTGCTTAGCAGCCCAGTATCAGAGAAATATTGCCCTGGTTTGAGTAATTATGTTTGAGTAGGAAGTAATATTTAAGAAATTTGACCGCAGACCGAGTTACTGGATTCCATGATTCCGTCATCATTGGTATCAAGTGAGATGGTCTGTAACTTTAATCGTCCATGTGAGAGGGTATGTGTCAATTTAAAGAGAAAAATTAGAGCGCGCGGACCCCTTTGACTAAACTATCGCACAACTGGTTAGTCGCGTTCTGATTCCTATGAGCTTTTATGGAGGTGCACACTACTCCGTTTTTAGTCGTGCAACTAAACAGTTGAGGCTGCGAAACAATCGACAATCGCACAACTGTTGTGCGATAGTTTAGTCAAAAGTGTGCGTTCGATCTTAAAATTAATAGTTGAATTACTATCGCATAAGGTTTTAAAGATAAACAAACGTCCAATCTATTTCAAAAGGTCAATGAATGAATGACGTCATAATGCAATCAGTTGGCATACAGTGCGCCATAAATCATTCCTGAAGCCAATCTAGAATACGTAATACGTAACCTTTTTACGTTTGATTTATAAGGAAGCTTTTATTATGATATGAATTGATTATTGCGCTATTAAAACAATATCTATACTAATATTATAAAGAGGAAAGATTTGTATTTTTTTATGTATTGAACTCAATAACTCAACTCAAAAACCACGGGGTCGATTTTAAAAATTCTTTCACTGTTAGAAAGGTAATTTAGAGAGGTTTCACACGGAAGAAGTCGCGAGCAACATCTATTATTGATATATGTACAGTCATGGAAAATCGCAGTGTTACTCTTACTGAAATTGCTTTGTCGAAGTTGACAAATCGTATAAGCAAATGTACCCATTAAGGGATACCGCCAGATTCCCCGACTGTACATATGGACTGTGATATGCTAATATGAACGTAATTCAAATAAATTAATAAGTGCAACAATTAAATGCTTGTCTATGCTATGCGAATATACATGGGACAAGATACTACGATTTGCAGACGAGATTTAGGATTTATAAAAACACATTACGGAAAAACAAAGACCACGGAATAGGACCAAGGAAACATCTCTAGATATCAAATTCGTTGAAATGGGAAAACATAAAAAAACAAAATGAAAAAAATATTTATTTATAGAAAAAGTTTTTACAGAAACTTAACCTAACTAATGTTTTACTAGTTGTTGCCCGCGACTTCGTACGCGCGGTAATAAAACACATACGAACTACGTACAACAAAATCTACGTATCGCTCGGAAACCTGACATTTTTCGGGTATGAATCGTATCCCATGTGTTACTCCAGACTTGGTTTTATATCTGAACCAAATTTCAATAACATATGTTGAACCGTTCCAGAATTACAGAGTAAACATAAAAAAAACTATTATATATTAATGTATCCCACTGGAACCATAACTATTTCCGGGATTGAAAGTAGCCTAGATATTCTTCCAGACTATTCTCTACATCTATGGCAAATTTCATCCACATCCGTTCAGCCGTTTAGACTACAAACTCTAACAAACATCCATCCATCTAAACTTTCGCATTTATAATATTCAACACAATGAATTAATTCTAAAATTTACATAAACAAATGCTGAAACGAAATTTATTATTTATTGGGTCATAAAATACGTCACCTCGAGTCCATATATTTTATAGCCGATAAAGTCCATATTAACACGCGGCCATAGCATACAAGCGGGTAGACTGAGAAATCAATTTAAAATGCTACGAATTTCGTATAGAAGTTTTATGTTCCTATATTCTGTCTAAATAGTGTAGTGTTGGAGCCACAAATCCTTTAATTTCCGGGATAAGTCTCTGTTCTTTGTCCAGAACTAGTTCAATCCCACCTTCAATAGTAAGGTTAATTTTTGCAAATAATCAAAAGTTTCCACTACTGAAACATTAAAAAAACATATTTCTCTATTTTTTGACCGACTTCCAAAAAGAAGGAGGTACTCAAGTCGTCTGTATGTTTTTTTTTTTTT
>LD688946.1:3980101-4003861 GCA_003118335.3 Papilio memnon
CGAGAATGTTTTGTTTTTAATGTATTTTGTTTGGAAGTCGGCTTTGTTTTTTTGTTAAAATGTTTATTTTTGAAAGCGAATGAATATGATTTCGTACAAATGTTGAAGACATTTAGATGGTTGGATGTTTGTTAGAGTTTGTACCGTAAACGGCTGAACGGATCTCGATGAAATTTGGCATAGATGTAGAGGATAGCCTTGAACACATGGGCTACTTAATTTTGTCTTTTTTTTAATTGCACGCGGACAGAGTCGCGGGCGAAAGCTAGTAGTTATAATCTGTTGCTTTCAATATGAAATCGATTACGTTATCTTTACGGTATCATAAGAGCAGTGATCAGGTGATTTGGACGTAGTATAGAGGAAACGGTTGGCAAACAGTCAACTTCATACTATACCTACCATTGATTTATGCGTGGTTCACACTTGGCCAATCCAGTTGGACATTTATGGCCAGTTATAGATTGTATGGACTCTCTGGTGCTATGCGTATGGTTCACACAGCCAATTTGACAGTCCAGTTTTGGAATACTACTGACCAACTGTACTGGCCTAGTGAACCGTGTTTATTTGGTATTAACATATTATTTCTTTAATTATTTACATTTTATTAATTTAATCACAAATTCCTTTTTTTAATTATGCATAGATGCGACAATAACTTCTTCATCCTTATTATTATAAAGGAAATCGCTTAAACAACGGTTTTTTCATATCAAAATAAAGTGGAATGAAATTGGTTTACAATCTCAACTCGATTTTTGCTATAACACGATCGCGTTCTTTTATTTATATCCGTAGTCATAGACAAGTATTTGTGTCAGCATTACGATTGATAGAAACGTTGATATAGAGATGTGATCAAGAGATTATTTTTATATTACACTAGCTGTAACTTGTGACATTGTCTGTGCGGAATTAAAAATGCTACATTGATAATGTAGTTTTCTAATGGTAAAAGAATTTTTGAAATCGGCCCATTATTTTTGAGTTATTTCAATAAATACAAATCTTTCTAATCTATAATATTAGTATTGACTAGTTGTCGATCACTACTCCTAGATATAGGTAGCCTATGTGTTCTTTCAGGCTATGCTCTACATTTAGTGGTTGACCTAACCTAGATTATCATCTGGCGACGCCCATATGACGATTATTAAAAATCATTGACATCAGTTCTTTGAATTCCTGATCGCTCAAAGATAACTATGAATTAAATCTTATATTGGACAGTATAGGAATTAATGACAGTTTAAGTGTTTATTTTAACATTTAACGTCACATTAGTCGGTTAGTTACGAACATATTAACAGTTAAAATCGTACGCTGAGATTCCAAGATTATATTTAGTACATCTTAATGTCGACGTAACTCTGAATTATGTACCAGCGCCCTCTACCGCCGTCACACGGATAACAGCGTTGAAGTTGTTTCGTTCCAAACACAAAAAACATTTTCATCATAGACAAATTGTACATTTTTCGCTAAATCTCGTAAATTCCATATGGGAAAAATCCTTATCTATACTAATATAATAGCGTAAACACACACTTTTTGGTTGCCTAAGATGTCAGCAATCACAGCATCTTTTTGAATAATTCTTTTATAAATAAAAAGCCCTGCACTTACGTCACGCTTTAGGCTATATTTTCACGCCATTAAACTTAGGGGGTATTTTGGATAAAAACCCTAATGTGGGATAGAGACTATAAGTTGCTGCCAACATCAAGGAAGCAAGATTGCCATGGTTTGTCATCATGTCATGTCATTTTGACATTTGCAATTGATAATTTGACATATGTAAACAATAAAATAAAGTTTTTATAATTTCACGCGGATGAACCGCACGCGAACAGCTTCTTAAATAACTATTACAATATTAGCTATCTTGGTTTTATATTTTATCTCTATATATAATATAATATAAAGATTTTCTTGAAATAATTAAAAGAATGAAATAGCATAATAGCCGCCATATATGGCAATTGACTGTTTTAATTTAAGTTTGCTTGAAATAAATGAAAATATTTATTTCTACTATTTTTAACTGTTAACAGATCTATATCTTCTATATCTATCTATTTATACATATATAATAATAAAATTGGAGTGTCTGTAATATTTCGGGAAGATGTATTTGCGTTGCTGATAACGAAATTCGCATTTAAAATTCTTTGTCTGTCTGCAAGCGGCGTTTGTTCCGGGTAATCTCCGAAACGGCTGGACCGATTTCGACCGGACTTTCACTGAAGGGTAGCTGACATGGACGGGCATATTATAGGCTACATTTTTTTCATTCCGCGCTGACAAAATGGCGACCGGACCGCTTCTCTGGAACGGGTGGACCGATTTGGACGCGACTTTGACTGGAAGGTAGCTGGTAAAAAGTAGATGCACGCGGGGATGTTATAGACGACCATTTTTTTTAATTCCACTATAACGAAGTTTGCGGGCGATAGCTCGTTAATCTATAATTATATCAAACGGAAGCCATTAACTGGTCGTTCTAACCAACATTTTTGATTTACGATCCACTCTTATTTTCAGACGTTGCCACAGCTTATTTTTGATATATTTACAGAAGTAATCGATGATCTAATCAACCTAATGGATTATCAACTAAATTATAACGAAACTCCGCATTCTGTTAATATTTACACTGAGATTCCTAGTTTTCTGCCAATCTTTAACATGAAAGTAAGACATTAATATAAAAATGTTCGCTTAAACCCTTTTACAGATTTAACTGGTTTTCTAATACCTTAATGAATCTTCAATTTTATTTCACGCCATCGGACATCCCTGGCAGGTTTCCTATGAGAATCAATGGTTTATACAATTCTAGAGCCTGCTTTAACATCTTCGCACGAATGGGTCGAGTCGCGCGATGCAATACCACGACCACACAGAAGACAGGCGTGAAGTGGGAGCAATTTCGCGTACAGTCTGATGAGTGTGGTGCTGGAGGCCCAACTTTAGTCCCTTTTCCTTCCCACCCTTTTTCTTATATGAATAGGCAGGAGACGCATAGAAAGTGGAAATATCCTCTTTATGTGCGTCTCCTCCTCCTTCGATTAAGGGTAGGCAACGCAACGCAACGATGGCAATGGGCAGCGGTCGCTTCGCCATTTAGGCGGATTCAGGTGGCCGGCACCTTATGTTATGCAAAAAAATCTTAGGCAGTTTCTGGTATACTTTGTCTTCCAACTGTATCTTTACTAGTTTTAGTGTATAAATCTCATTTATTCAGATGCCTCCCCGGGGGTGTATCTCGAATGCGTCGGTAACTCAATACTTTATATCACACAGCAGTGATACATGCATTGGCTGACGTCATCGTTTCGTGACCCACTTTACTATACGATTAGGGTCACCAATATCTTACGAAGTGAGGGACAATGAGACAATAACAAATACGCGATGTTTTTAACAGAATGTAGACTCTCAAAGCTTATTTAATCTATACATATAAAATTGGAGTGTCCGTTTGTAATATCACAAGAAAAATTCCAAATTTCGGGAAGATGATATATTTGAATTAAAAAAAAAACTGTCTTTCTGTCTGTCCGCAAGCTGAGTTTGTTCCAGGAAATGTCCGAAACGGCTGGGCCGATTTCGACTGGACTTTTACTCGAGGGTAGCGAACATAGACGGGCATATTGTAGGCTACTTTTTTATTTCCGTGCTGTCAAAATGGCGTAACGGGTGGTCCAAATTTGCGCTAACGAACTTTGCGGGCGACAACTCGTATTAAATATAATTAACCTCATATACAATACTGAGGGAAAGTAACTAAAGTTAGGAGTGCAAAAGCGGCCTTAGTCAACCACGCTGGACTTAGTTAAAATTTCTTTGCAGATGATATATGACTGATATTACTTTAGTATGGAGATGCACAAAAAGGAATGTTCTAGAAATGACTGAGGAGTGGTGACCGCATGCGTGACGTGGGATCTCCGTCACACTTTGTTTAACGCCATTGTGTTGGGCGAGCGTAGTAAACGCTCCAACACGCCAATTAACGAGTACGGCAAGATGCTATTATGGCAATTTTTGTATATTAACATACATTTTATACAAAATTATGTAGACTAAGTATCGATGATGACTATACGTCGTCTATCTAAACTCGAAGATCCATCCAAAATTATCAACTATCCGGCGCGAAGGACTTATTTAAAGTATTACTGGAATTCCACTGTGGACACAACTGTATATATTTTCTGCTTTTTAATTCCTTTTTTTTTAAAGATCTCAATGTAAGCACGTTTTATTAAAGTTTGTACATACCGACATAGTCCTTCGAGCCGGATCATTACCGTTATCCTTTTAATGTTATTATTGTAAAAATATCAAAACATAGAACATTATCTTTTTAATTTCTATTATTCCATAGAATACCTACAGAATGGCTGAAAAAAAAGATAGTTCATAAATAAATTGTTCGGGTCACAATCAAATAATTTAATTGAATCACCCGGTCTAATATCAGTCTAGTATTATTTTGTGTTAAAGTTGGACGGCAGCCAGAGACGGGGAATGTGTAGTATTTATTAGTTTTTTGACGTAACGAGTTGTAAGTGGCCTCACGGTGAGGTTTCATCGCTTCAACTAGTGATGTTATTACAATATTAAGGGCCTGTCCCACCAAATTGTAAGTTGTCTGATAACAAACCAACGTGTAAATGTGATGGAAATATCGGATTTTGTTCCCTTATCTGACAGTGACGTCGTTTTTAAGCTATCTGAGCCTCTATAAGCCAGTGGTGGAACAGACCCTATATCACACATGATGGACGTCACTAGTAGAATACTAGCAACATTTTAGATACAATAATCAATACTAATATTATAAAGAGGAAAGACTTGTATTTTTGTATGTATTGAAATAACTCAAAAACTACTGGGTCGATTTTAAAAATTCTTTCACCATTAAAAAGGTACGTTATCAGTGAGTAACATAGGCTACGTTTTCTATATTTTTTTAATTTCACGCGGGACAAGTCGAGAGACACAACTATAATAGTTTATAATAAAATTGTCGATAGATTATTTACGCGACCTTATGTAGGTTTTCATCACTTTTAAAGACCACTAAAGGCTTGAGTTCCCATTCTTTTTTCTGGGATTTCTTCTGCATGGTAGTCGCCAGTCGATGATCTAGGAAGGGAGGGGGACAAGGCGATGGTTAAGAGGGATTAGTAGTATTTTTTTTAATTAAAAAAAAGAGCTTATTAACATGTAGTCAAATAGTTTTAATGAAAAACTTACAAGTTGTTAATTTCTATGTGGGTATTTACGGAAGTAAGGCACCTTAGTATTCTGATTTAGTTTTTACATATAAATGTTATTGTTATATGAATCGCATGTAACAAGGAGAACGTTAGTTATGAATGTGGAGGGGTACACCGGTAGAGGTAGACCTAGAAAGAGATGGATGGATTGCGTGAAAGGTGACATGATCAAGAAAGGAGTGATGACTGAGATGACGGATGACAGAGTTATTTGGAGGACGAAAACCCGGTGCGCCGACCCTACGGGAGTAGGATAAGGAGGAGGAGATGATGATGATGTTATTGTTGACGTGCTTTGTATGATGGCACATTTCATTAATTCTGTGTACCTTTCGAAGGGAAATCCTTTCGTTATCAAAATGTTTCCAAACATTCACGTTACAGCTTCAAGAGGATAGTTATTTATAGTAAAGGTTTAATCCTATTTATTTTCAAAGATTACAAATACCTTAAACCCTCCAAGGAGTCCTTTAATTTATACATCAATGCGGCCTTAAATTGGTGTTCCAATTTAGCTTTGGATTCTCAAATAAACGTCAATTATAATCGGCCAACGAAATTGGACGTTGTGAATAAATTCCTTAGCCCCGATGTAATTGTTTCGAATCGTTACAGACGGTGTCGAGTTTGCGAACTCATTGTTTGCTTAATATTTAAGGGAATGAAAGAACAAACGAAGATTAAAGCATTTTTTTCTTTTCCCTAAATTGAAAAAGCTTTATTTTGATGTAATACACAATTATTTTCGTATAACTGCTGTGGACCTTATTCTTATATTTATGGCAGTGAAAACCAACCGTATAACGAAGTACAAAGAGCTCACAAAATTCTCATTTAATATGCAAATGTGTTTATCTAAAAATCTATCAATCAGCTTATTTTTCTAATCACGTTATTACATTGCTATTCTCTAAGAGCTCTTGTTTTGCATCGATTAAATCTGCTTGTTGGCTATGGTCAGCATAATTCTAAATTCAAATGTTTTTTTTTTTTATAAAATTGCCTTCCTTTTTAATTGTACATCCATCAGAATAAAGATTAAAAAACATTGTATTTTAGGCGTAAGTCTTTCAATAATAGATTTTATAAAATGTATATTAATATAAGACATTATTAATTCACCTTATATTTTTATAGTTAGACAAAGTTTAATTTGAATAAAACAACTATTAAGAACTTTCGATTTATTATGTTGGTACCTAAATAAACAGTATATTTCGTTTCAATTTGCTAGGATTTTCTGAGATGAGCAGAATGATAAATTGTTATGTCCCGTTCATTCCCGGATATCCCGCAGTACTCCTGTATTGATTTATGTTTTCGCACCGTCTGTTATATCTAACATACGTTACAAAAATGATGATATATGTTATTGTTTTAAAAACCTTCACGCTACGTTAAATGTATAACTTACTCCTCAGAATGCTGCGAGATATTGTCTTTATCCCTGTGAGCCTGACCCGAACTGCAAGAGTTGCCCATCTCGTACCTACTACCACATCACAAAAATAATCGAGTACAACACAAAACTATTTGATAAACACACGCGCTCACACCAAACTGGGCACACCTTACTAACATTTCACAACGTCGCGATATTTTCGAGCGGCAAATCTAAATTTATAACATACGTCCATACTGTCACGACGCCCGGCGGCGAATAATCGATGCACGCGATAATGTTACCAGAATACTATGGCATATTTTCCCGAATCATTTAATCTGATTGCCCTCTTTGTCCGAACTTTACGAATACTTTATTTGTTATCAATACAGAAACAAGAGCAAGCATTTGACCAGTTATTAAATAGCCAACAAATTCTCAAATTTGTTGTGATCTAAGTGTAATAACCTCAGTCATTTAGGTTAATAATTAAAATGATTGCTTCGATTTGGAATAATTAACTCTGACTAATGTGTTTTGTTTAGAAAGTGTGAGTTTCTATACATGAGGTATTTGTATGGTGTATAACACCATGAAAAGAAAATTAGAATTTAATTGTCAAATAACATATTATGTACGAAATAGGGAAATGTCATAAATATGGTAACACGGCGCGCCCTGACTGTCGTATCCCCTGTCCCTGTCGGAGCGGACGGCGTGCCTCGCACCCGCGCTATCTATTTTCCACGCTTCCCTATATGTGAAAGCTTTTCACTCCAAATATCTGTATCATTACGCGTTATATTTTTACAACAATTGTAATAAATCGCATTTATTAACATTTCATTCATAAAAACTGTTTTTATGAATAAAAAAGTAGAAAATTACCTACCTACTTACCGAAAAATAGAAAGTTAAAATTTTGTTGAAATAAAAATGTTTAATACATTTAACGCTAAATATTATGGAACTTTTAAACTTTTGGTAAAATTCCCTAGCTGCAAGCAAGCTTCGTCAATGTGACAACATTATTCAAAAATTTTAAAAAGTTTTTATATGGACTGATGTATATATGAATTTTGTTACTAACTACATTTGAAGTAATTTCTAAAAATATAAACTAAATGTAACATTTAAGATCCCTTACAGACTTTTAGTTAATTTATTTTCGTATCCAAAATCCAATGTCTTTTAAGGTTATAATAAATACTTTTTCGCAGGTTAATAATAATTGACATGACTGTTTATGTTACTGGCGACCGATTCGTTTTAAAATTCGAAAACTTTATTCAGAAACTCATTTGAGCGCTTGTTTTTGACCCGTCATAGCAAGTGCACTACAGTATTACTTTTATAACGCACTTTTCGTTTATTATTATCCAATTATTGTATAATATTAGACTGATATTAGTGCTTCTAAAAATGCCTAGATGTTTCCTAAACTCTGTAAAACCACTACAGTTCCGTTTCTTAGAAGAATACGGGAATAATTTCATTGAAAGTAAGTTGCATATTCAGTAGGTTACTTTATAACTAAATGTAGAAATTCTTAACACGACAGGCAGTCTTGATATATTATTTTACTATATTTATTGCATTTCGTGATGGAATAATTGAAGTGATATTAGTTTTTTTGGACCCAAAACATTAGTTTATTTAATTATGTACATAAGTCATGTGACAACTTGGGCGTCGTCAGAGGGGGGTGTATATTGTTTGTCTGCATTTCTTATACTATTTATCTCTTTTCAGATGATTACAAACAGGGACGAACACCGAAGTTGATACCTAAGAAACAAAAAACTTTACTAAAAAGCAACGAAACCGTATACCACGATAAGGTTCCTATTTCCACGCGTTTCTACCTTCAATTGTTAAAAAGGAGTCAATTTCTACAGACGTTCATCGAAAACGAAAATTACGATTATGCTTCTGAAAGCGAAAAAGCCATCAATTCACCGGAAACTAAGAAAAACAATTGTCAAACTAAGAAAGATCTCGACAAGTCATATACATACAATTTAAGATCCACAGAATCTAAAGGCGAACGAAAAATATTCACAGAAAGAACTCGTGCGCAACGGAAATCTAAAAATTCAATAACAACTATCGATACGGAAAACTTATCAAACGATGTTAAAGTGATTGAAGTCAAAAAGAGATTAAAGAAGGAACCATTAGCTCCTATTATAGAGGAAATAAAGCACAGGGAATTCTTAAAATGCACAAATCGTGGTGGTACAGAGATCGACAAAATAGCAGAGAAACTAAAAAACTTGGTGAAGACTAACTCTGATGAGAAGTTGAACAAAGAATTGCTGTACTGCAAGGAATCGTTCGATGAGACCAGCTTGGAGCCAGGCTTCGAGGAGACCGCTGAAGTGGATCTCAAAGATAAAGGTACAAGAATATTCAACTAAGTTGTATAAATTATTACAGTCCTATTATACTATTGCTATCTTAAAACACAGTAAATTATGAAACTAACCTAACTTTCTCGCGCTTGGAATGACGTTGTACAGAACATACATTTAGCCATAATTGAAACTTAACTAAGTTAATTCGCTGTTTTTCTCAAATCGTAAACTACCAACAGACATGTGTTTGCAGTTTACCGCGAACCATTCTCCAGTTTGAATCGTATAATACTAGTGTACTAATTTCCTAGGTACTGTAGAAACCCGCAGTCATCCCAAGCTGGTAGATTGGACGGAGCGCCGCGTACGACCTAGCCACATATGTTCGTACTGCGGGAAGGGTTTCGACAGGCCGTGGGTACTGAAGGGTCATTTACGACTCCACACAGGGGAAAGACCGTTCCCCTGCCCGCATCCGAGTTGCGGGAGAACTTTTTCTGATAGGTTTGTTTACGTTTAACGTCTTTTTATTTCCTTAGCATTAAGATGCGTTATGATGCATTTCTTTCATTATGTATGTCCAAAAGAGTAGCAATCTATATCCTATGTATTTATTACTAATGTAACTAATTGTATACTAGCTGTTGCTCGCGACTTCGCCCGCGTGACATTAAATAATATAGCCAATGTTACTCACGGATAAATTACCTTTCTAACGGTGAAAGAATTTTTAAAAGCGGCTCAGTAGTTTTTGAGTTATTTCAATACATACAAATGTTTCCTCTTTATAATATTAGTATAGATTTACTTTACATATAAATCTATCACCTTTCAGTTCAAGTTAAACGCAGTTCGCAACCTTTTTTTTACGAAAGTCTAATACCCGCATTTAATAGTCGTTGAGTTCACTACTTTTAGTGAGTATTAAACGACTCTGAGTGCGGTAGAGTCAAATAGGATTTTTATAGGTCAAACTTACGAGCTCATCAGCGCACGCGCGGTCACCACTCGTGGCAGTGGCGTTGTTCCGAGTGCGGGAAAGCTTTCAGTCAACGTCGCTACCTGGAGCGACATCGCGATGACGCGTGTCGAAAATTTAAGTGAGTTACTGCTTTTATTGTATTAAAATCAAGCATTTTGATTAATGTTAAAAATTTTAGCGTGTAAAAGTGACCACAGATTATCATTTAAGTATATTACAAACTATACTCTGTGATTACCATAGACATTTTTGTAAAGCAAATGTTGCCAGTCTTTAACGAGGCACAGATAATGAAGATAAAGTTGTGAGAATCAATGCGTTGATGCTGGTTTTGCTACTATTAAACTGTATATAGATTGAGATAAAACTTAACATAAATCTATGTAAGTAACCAATAAAAATAAGTATCAGTGTTGCAGTAATTATAATTTTTAGGATGCATTCTCGTAACTCGACGAAGTATAATCAAGCGCATGCCACCAAATCTGAGGTCAACGATTTGTCTGATGTCACCATACCTGTGCCATTGTACGGCATGATCTGTCACAACCGCAGTAATCAGCCTAAATGCAGTCCTGATGAGTTCACCAAAGACGTCGGGGAAAGAGGACTCAATCACGTAGGTTGTGATGAACCTATAGACCTGTCTATTGGGAAGAGGAATGATTGTAACGACTAATTTTTTAGATAATAGTAATATGGCAACATTATTCATAATAATTTTTGTATAATAAATCGTATATGAATTTTTTATTGCATGCAGAAGTCAACTTTAGTTGGAATATAAAAAATTTAATGGTTTAGATTTTTTTCTAGGTTATATCTTGATAATTAATGCTTTTTGTTGACTTGTTCTCAAGTTATTATAGATTAGACGTAGGACAAAATATCCTAGTAGAAATAGTATTAAAAATATTAACATAAGATGTTTACCTGTAAATTATACAAATAAATTTATTTGAAGAATAATTACACTGTTTTTTTTTTAAATTATTTAATACAATAAATACGTTTTGTACAACTTACAAAATACAAACATTTACAAACATCTAAGCTTCCATAGATTAAACATAGACACGACTTTGACACATTGACAAAATGGCGCGAACATAGATTAAAAAATACTAAAGCAATTAACTTTATCTATATGGAGTGGTCAGAGGTAGCAAATAAAATTATTTGTAAAATTGTGATCTTAACATAAAAAAAATAAAGATAGTCTATGAAAATAATTGATTCAAATATTGTACATAATTTTGGAAAAATGTTTTTATTCTACGAGGCTTAGCACGAATACGCAGTTACAAAAAAATATCAAAGAAGAGAAAAAATCCTGCTACAATTTGATAATTACTAGTAAAATTTTTATTAAAACTTCAGGCTTATAAGTTGCATTTATAGATGATCACATCGAAAGATTTAGAAAAAATCACAATATTTTACGTTATTTGGCATAGCTTATTTATTTTAAAATGTCCATAACGCTTTTTGGCATCGGTGAAGAAATTAAATATTTATTAGTCTACAAAAAAAACCTGTCTTACGTTCTTCGAGAAACCGAAATATCGCAACGGCAATTTAATAAAATTGTGCGTTAAAAATTACAAAAGGATATTACAATATGTATTCTGTGTATATTTAATACGACAATAAACATGATAGGAATAAAATATCCTGAAGGACATCCGTAAATCTTACTTTATGGTCAAAATAATATAACCTCTTTAGATAACATCCGTGAACTCATTTTTATCTTATAAAAATGTACAACAATTCATAGAAATGACTAGTACAACGTTTCTCTAAAGAAAACTTTAAAAAAGCATTTGACACCATTACAATGCTGACATAATTTATTATAAGCAATTATAAATAATCTCTTAAGAATATAATATTAATCATACAATAATAAGAAGAAATAACGATAGATTATACTAATAAAATTTACTAAACTTTGTATGGAAAAGTTTAAAGCGTGGAGTCCCCCAGGGTACAATACTGGGACCCATTTCATTCAAATATCGAATATTAAATTTCATATTACTTAAAGCATTTTTAATAAATTATATATTTTGCAACTACAAGCACACTTTTTATAATATTAGACACATATACAGAATATTTCTCAATTTAATAATAAAATATATAGCATAGATTAGCATGTATTGTAGACATTAATTTTGGTCAATAATACTAAGCAGAAGAAACGGATGCATATAATTAAAACATTATAATTGTATCTACAATTATTACTAAAGATGACGAAAATTTCCAAAAAAAAAATGATTTGACTTTGTAAAAACTTGGAGATCTCTGCAAGGAATATCTGTAAAAAAACATTTTTTTTTAAATAAATCATTTAACAAAATCCGATATTTCCATCACATATTTTACACATTCGATTGTTTTTGGAAAATTTACAATTTGGTGGGACAGGCCCTTAATATTGTAAATGCGAAAGTTTACATCAAGTTAGAATAATAGCCCTTGAAGTTGTCTGAGAATTGTTTGTGTAAACAAGGCAACCTTGCTTTACTGCTATGTTGCCAGCATTGTAGTTTTTGTCCCTTTCCCACATGACGTTTTTTCCAAATTATTTAATAGCGTGAAAATATAAATCGTAAGTGTGGGTTTTTATTTTAAAAAAGGATTATTCAAAAATATACTTACTGGTTAATATTTATAGCGGCGGGGGCTCGCGTATACCCTCGCTATGTCGAGTACGTCCCGCCATGTCTAATATCGCCTTCGCCTCCGGGTTGGTGTCCAACACGCTCACATCGCGCTCCTCCTATACAAATTTACAAATAAACTGAACCCAATCAGGCATACCAGTGACTGGAACACTTATATACCAGCTATAAGTGAACACTAACTGGCGTACGAAGTTTGACCCGTCTAGTACAATCTCCTGAGAAGGCAATTGTGCCAATAACTGGCATAAAAATAACACTCCAAAGAGATTCAAATAAATAGAGGAGGCATAATTTTTCACATATTCATCTAACGCTATCTATTGATAGATCAACGAAACCACATGTCAATATAATCAAATGTATTTAAATATTTATTTAGTAACACTGTTTAAACAAAAGATGGAGTTTATTAAGATTTTATAATTGTATTATATGTCAATACAGATACAAGGTGTCTTATCTTGACAATACATATAGTACCTTTCAGAGAGAGTACCGGTGAAAAATTTCCGTACACTGCCTCGTCTATGTACTATTTAAATGTCTTTGACTCCAACATATATAGATTTGTTTATCAACAAAATACCTACCATTACTGTCATTGAACAAACCACTTTTTTTATTGACATAGTACCTTTCAGAGATACTACCGGTGAAAAATTTTTTTAATCACTGTCTAGTCTATACATTATTTAAATGTCTAACTCCATACATATCGACTTATTAATAAAATACCTACCATTGTCATTTAACAAATCCCTGACTTAGTTCAGGCTTGGCGATCAGTTGAACGAACTCGTACTCCGACCAGCGAGCGGAGCGCTCACTGAGGAGAGCCTAAGAGGAGGTAAAGGAGAGGATTCAAAAGGATATAATATATGAATTATGGGAGGAATGTATGAGAAACTTATTTTATACTAGCTTTCGCCCGCGACTCGGTCCGCGCGGTGTTAAAAAAAACAAAAGTAAGCCTATGTGTTCTTCCAGACTATCCTCTACATCTGTACCAAATTTCATCGAGATCCCTACAGCCGTTTAGGCTACAAACTCTAATAAACATCCATCCATCTAAACTTTCGCATTTATAATATTAGTAAGATTATTAACACTATTATATTGCAATAAAGCGAGCAAGTTTACTTATTGTAACAAAAATTCAAACCACTCGAAACATTAATTTGGAAGGAACACCACTTTACAAGTCACCGACTTCTATTAAAAATGAGAGGTCAAGAGCTCATTGTTTGTTTAAATTTATTTTATCGCAACATATTTTAGAACTAGCTGTTCCCTTGCGGCTTCATCCGCGTTAAATTATAAAAAACTTTATTTCATTGCTTACATTTGTCAAATTCTCAATTGCAATGTCAAAATGACATGACATAATGACAAACCATGGCAATCTTTTTTCTTTGCTGTTGGCAGCAACTTATGGTCTCTTTCCCACATTAGAGTTTTTATCCAAAACATTTACCCCTTAAGTTTAATGGTGTGAAATATAGCCTAAAGCGTGACGTAAGTGTAGCGCTTTTTACAAAAAAACGAATTATTCAAAAATATGCTGTAATAGCTGACATCTTAGGCAACAAAGAAGTGTGTGTTTACGCTTTATTATGTTAATATAGATAATAAAAGATAACTAATACTAGAGAATAGCTATAAGTGCAATATTATTCTCATGTAAGAGACTGTGTAAATTGTCTTCTTTGAGGATAAATTCTTTAAGCCTAACCTATTTAACTCTCGTTATGTAGGAAATAGGAAGAATTCTAGATACTATAGTAGGAAATGATAGGATAATCGGGTAAGGATTGCTAAATGCTTAAAATCTTTCACTTAAACAGCTAAAAAAAATGTCGTACAACGCCATCTATTGTTACTTTTGTAAGTATAAATTAAGGTAAATGCACCAATTATTTACCTGTTCCTTTTCCGTGAGCGGTTTATCTCCGACCCCCCAGACCTCCAAGCTGCGTATATGGAATGTGGGGTCCTTGCTGAGGCGGCGGTACCCCCTGTACGTGCTGCAAGACTCCGCAGAGGACCCCTCGCCGAAGGGGTCCGCGTTCACCCAGATACCCCCAAAGTGGAATTGACCGCCCATTAACTATAAATAAAACGGTAATAAATCATACTAATATGATAAACGCGAAAGTTAAAATCGATTTTAGACTAAACAGCTGAATGGATTTTGATGAAATTTGGCATAGATGTGGAGGATAGTGTGGAAGAACACATAGGCTGCTTTTCTTTTTTTTAATTTCACCCGGACAAAGTCGCGGGCGAAAGCAAGTTGCATAAATAAAAGGTATAAACAGTTTTTTCTTAGTGGGATCCCTCCAGAAGTTCATACAAGATAATGCGGGGTTGTTGAAGGTGAGGTTTTACCTTTTTCTTTAACTTGTTGAATAGAGTACCGTATCAATATTAACGTGTACTTTTCCCAACACGCTCCAAACACAGGCGTTACGAGCTAAAGATCTAGGCTAGGTCTAGAGGGGGACAGGTAACATCAATATGGCCTTATTGGTAGTAGTTTTAGGAGTCTCTAATGAGGGATCAAATGGCCTCTGCTCCTTCCCTGGCAATGACTATAACGCCAAACATTCTCGTCATTCAACAATTTTGAAATTATTCCTCCCAACATTGTTTAGAATTATCCATTCTTCACAGAAACCAATAAAACGATTACAAGAGTCTAACAAAAATAAAAAAAAACCTATATCCATTGACTCACCAAGCCATTAGGTAACGTTTTCGTATGATGATTGATATATTGGTAATGGTCGTTATAATTAGTGGCGGGGTAGACGCGCATCTTGGGGGCTGCTGTGAAGAGGAAAGAGTCGTCCGTGCCGGTGAAGTTGGGACCGAACGCCCACGCGCTGGCCGCGAACCCACCGAATATGTGCCCACTGCTGTCCTCGATTATCAATACTGATGGACCTTGCTCAATTATACGACCTGGAATATTTAAAGGGTAAAAGCAAACACTTCAGAAAAAAAAAACTAAACAGTAAGCGCCGATTGTCTAATGGTTTGGGAACGGACTACGGTTGCGGTCGAAGGTTCGAATCCCGCCATTCCATTATTATCGTGAACGTATATAGGATATGCTTTAACAAGCTTACCTTGATTGGTATATATTATACATATAGATTGGTTATTTTCTCAAATAAAACTCATAGAAAATCGTGATTCACTAATTTAGAAAGAAAAAAATTGTTTCATATTTGTGTAACTTTATATTAGCGATATTGGACTATTTTGAAATGGCATTTTACTTAAAAATGACAGTTTTATTTTTGTATCGAGTTTTTCGCAGAATTATAATTTAAAATTCGCATATTTATCTGTACTAATATAAAAATAAAAAGCCCTACACTTACGTCACGCTTTAGGCTATATATTTTCGCGCCATTAAACTTATTATAATGACAAATGTAGGTAAACAATGAAATATTTTTTTTATAATTTCACGCGGATGAAGCCGCATGGGAACAGCCAGTGCTAAATATATTAGCAATAACAGTTCTTATTTAATCTACACTAATATTATATGTAAAAAAGATGAAAAAAGATTTGCACTTTTGTATGTATTTGATTCCCATAAAAACTACTGGGCCGATTTTAATTCCTTCACCATTAGAAAGGTAATTTAACTGTAACATAGGCTATATTTTTTAATTTCACGCGGACGAAGTCGCGAGCAACATCTAGTCTGTTTATAAAACGTTAAATCGTAAAGATCTCAGTTAAAATGAGTATAAAAAACATTAATTGTCCACCTTTAATAAAACTTACCTGCCATAGTAGAGAATGACTCTCCATGTATATGAGAGGAGAAGAGAAACCTCCATTTGTGCTGGTACTTCTGCGGTAGATGACTATTTATCCATACAATATGGGATATGTCGATAAAGGCAGGGTAGTCAGGCATCGCGTCCAGTCCTACGATAATTTAACTAATAACATTTCATACTAATATTATAAATGAGAAAGTGCGATGGATGTATGTTTGTTACTATGTATAGACAGTGTGATAGAACTTGCTGAAATTTGTCACAGACATACAGGTCTGAATGAATTGTTTGTTTTTAAATTCAGCGCACGAAGTCGCGGGCCAATGTTAACTAATAAAAATAATAAATAAGATTGATTGTAACACGATTGGATAAGATACGAAATGAGTATATTAGAGGAAGTTTGGGAGCACCGGTGGTAGAGAAAATAAGGAGTAAAAGGTTAGCATGGTATGGGCATGTTATGAATGATGAATCGCATGTAACAAGAAGGACGTTAGTTATGAGTGTGGAGGTACACCGATAGAGGTAGACTTAGAAAGAGGTGGATGGATTGCGTGAAAGGTGACATGATCAAGAAGGGAGTGATGACTGAGATGACGGATGATAGAGTTATTTGGAGGACGAAAACCCGGTGCGCCGACCCTACGGGAGTAGGATAAGGAGGAGGAGATGATGATGATGATGGACTGTAGATTTATGAAAGCAGACTAATTGATTAACATGTCTGTCTTCAAAATCGCTTAAACTCTTTACGCTATAAGGGACAATGGAACAAATATACATGAAGACATAATCCTGTAACTGATACTTTTACCTGAAGAAGTATTAAAAAAAAACATTAAAATAACGTTTTAATAAAAGTATATCAGCAATGAGATTTCACAATCAGTTGGCAAAAAACAAATTAACACAAAATTTAAAAAAGCGACATCTATCTGCAGTCAAAAACATTATTAGCTTACCATCAGGTATGGGCAGTAAAGAGGGCGCTGCCGGCGGCATTGGAGTTGGACTCTCGTCTCCTCCACGCTTATTGATTCCATACAAATTGACATAAACCAGCTCCGCTAATTGTTTTAACAAGATATTTGACTGCAACCTGAAACAAGCACAGAATTAAAAATGTTATCACATTGAATATTGATAAAAAGCAGAATAAATTTTACTACACTTTAAAATAAACGTAATTTTAAACAACCCAACTGATCAACTATTATATGTTTATTGGCATCTTTTAACCTTACTACAGTATTATTTGATATTTTATTGAGCCTTTAGTACTTAAAAGGCGATAAGTATAATTCCATACATACGGAGTTAATGAAAAAGAGTTAAAACAGTTGGTCCTTCGAGTCGGAAGGAAAGGGGAGTATGGATGGTGTCAAAGAGGATGTACTTGGGTGTGAATTCAGATACGACGGCTGATAGAGATGTATGGAAGACATACACTGCCCACCTTCTATATCTATAGGGACAAAGGGCAGGTTGATGATGGTCCTTCGAGTCGGATACCTTACCATTTAGACAGCTGAGCGGCCGTACAATGATGCTGCGGTGACTCCAGGTCTCCGATAGTCGCGGTCACAGCCTCTCCTAGAGCCTGAACGTGTGAAGCACTCGCTCTGAACCCCTTCTCCATCCAAACACGTACTCTCTTAGATGACGATGTTTTCACCATCTTGATATACGTTGATGCTATACTTTCACAGTACTGGAAGAAAATAAGCCAAAATATTATTTATTCGTAAATCGTTTTTTATGTACAATTTGACGTCTAAATTAAAATAGAAGATAATCGAATTTAATACATGGCGGCCATTACGGTATTTATTGATTTTTTTGTGAACATTGTAAGTTGTGTAATAAGGTTAGTTAATACTAGCTGTTACTCACTACTTCGTCCACGTGAAATTCATAAAATGTAATCTATGTTTTTAGCGATAACGTAGCTTTTAATTGGTGAAAGATTTTTTGAAATCGGACCTGTAGTTTTTGAATTGTTTGAATATATACATAAATTTTGATGACAATATTTAATAATCTCACCTCTTTCAGCAACTGATAAGGCAGTTCCACTTCTTCATTGTAGTCCATACCCAGACAGTTGTAAGTCACCATCATTCTTTCATCGACAGTTCCTATAATAATAAAAAAACACTATAAAATGTGGCTTATATCACTAATAGACAATATAGCATTCCAACAGTTGAAGAATTTAAAAAATCGGTCAAGAAGTTTTTGAGTTCTTTCGTTACAAACTTATGGATTTCTCAACTTTATTTGTACCCACCTCTTACATTATAAACGTACAGTTCAGCAAACCTATTAAACTCAACTGTCGCTGTCTTTTGTTGACCAGAACCGAATAGGAAGTTGGTGAGGTACTGAGCTAACCGGGGGTCTATTTGTGGACCCCAGAATTTCTGAAATGTTACATAGAAAATATTAACAAAAAAGCAACAATACACATTTACTGTTTACCTTCGACTCTTAAACTTTATTAATGTGGATTTTTCAGACTAAATTTACTTAAAGTACTAAGTGACCGATAAAAGACTTACGTAGCTTTTATCTATGACTTAACACCTGTACAAAAACATGCTATCTCTTTTTTCGTAAAGATATTGAAAAGGACGTCAATGTTTTAATACATTTTTTAATTAGTTTCTCTTAAATTATTCAAGGGTAGACAATAACCAGTGACGTGTTAAACCACACTTCAATAAACCGTGCCGTTAGAATATAGAGGTGACCCAAATAAAATTTAGCGAAACATACTTCGCTAAAACTCCCTAATAAACGTTACTTTAATGTAGCTATCTCGCCATAAGTCCAGACTAATGGTCTCCCATAATCTATTACTATCAGTGCGTTCAATTAACATTTTAAAGTAAAGTATGATTAAATTAGAAAACATATCTCTATCTCGAATTTTCAAAGGTAATGAGTAGGGTGGTGTTTTCAAATATCTTGAGTGCTCAAGGTCATGTACTCTCTGCACTGTGCCCTCCTCCGCATCCCTTTACACCCCACTATTAAAATTATGTTCTGAGTGCTTATTACGAATATTCATCGGACCGTTTTCGTATCGTCTTCGACAAATTTGCATGAGATTTGTAACTCGTTCTCTTGTACTGTTGTCATCACGCAAATATCCGTAATAGACGCTCTGAGCCGCGATTTTTACGATGATTCGAGCTGCGGATATCTGACAATTGCTTCAACACAGTTACATACACATACATACATTTTGAAAGACTAATGATTAAAACGAAAACATTATTTACACTTTTAATTAAATCTATCAACACCTTTATGGTAATAAACATAAAAGCTTTCTAGTTTATTCTTCTTTCTAAAGTGATATTTCCTTTCGACTAAATAAAAGTAAATCGTAATTCATATTTACGTCAAAAGCATTTAAAAAATGTTTATTATTCCTATGCTATTGCTATCACACATGATGACACCCACGTCGTGTTGGGCCACGAAATCCGCGACTGTTATTGTACTTATACTATCGAATACATTTGAAAGAATCATATTGTCATCTATTTCATTCATTAAACAGAGACATTAATATTTTTAATACAAGTATTTCGGGGTAAATTTCACGATGACTTGCGTATGTACTTGGGGCCATTAAACTTGCGTTGTCACTTATAATTTACTCGCTTATGTAAATTAGCGCGTGATCTTACGTCACGGAATTACTAGCCTATTTATAGAAAAGCAATTTAACGCTCACATGATGAGTAAGTGATAAAAAAATGAGATCGTACGATTGACATATTTGCAGTTATATTACTACTTTCATGTTAAGGGCGTAAGAACTGTTTTTTTAGAATTTTTGTAAGTGGATTTTACCGAAATTAAATAGAAAAAAATCCGTTTTCCATATAAGTTCAGCCGCATGTGGGCTTAAACCTGAACAAGTAAATATCTGTATGTCAGTTTACTTTGGGTAATTTTCTTTCAGCTCTAAGCAACGATATCCTTGAGAGCGCGTACGTCTTTAGTCTATCTTAGCTTCTACCACGTTTCAACAGGCGGTTAAGAACTTTTAGGAACATTCTGGAAAATTAATATGGTCTTCCTTCGAACTTTAAATTTAATAAATATCATTGTGTTTTTTATAAAACACAATTTTGAAGATTGTTCAGTGAAATAAAGTAGTAAGTGTCTATAATTTCCAAATTCTATTATAATTTTTATGAATACTCATTTACTTATTTATCTTTTTGCTGACACTTTAATAATGACTCAACTGCGACGTAGAAATGATTACTGTAAGGCTTTTGTAAGGAGTAATTAAATAGAAGCCTATCATGTTACTATTGATTAGGTACTTATAAGGTCAGTTGGTCTGTAGTCTAATCAAACGTTCATTTACACTCAACGGGTGACAAATTTATCTTTACCGATATCTTTATTAAGAATTATTGCAAATTGTTATTACGTTTTTAGTTGTAAAATACTCGTACATTTCTATTGTATTTAGAAATGGTTGATTTTTTTCTAAATTATTAAGTACTTTCGTGTATGAAACAAAGTAAAAAATTCTTGGCTAATATTTCACAGCAACACCAATATTTATACGCGGCGCCTGGTTTCCATCAATTCTACTACATAATAATAGATTGGAAGCATTGTGTATGGTTTGAGCCATCAAAAGAGCGGAATAAGACTATTTTTAGGTTATAATAGAGTAGTGTGTTCTAGGTATACTCCAAACTAAATTTTTCCATCCTAACTAGTCGATTTTATCAATTCATTAGTATTTTTACTTTCTCGATTAAGAGAAACACTACGTCGTGCTACTGCTGGTTCTCTAATGAAAATGTTCTAATGAACACCAGCAGTAGCACGACTAAGCTGGAAACTATAAAGAAATAATTGCGATCTTTTACAACGTGGGAGAAATAGACGCCTTAAGTACTCTTAACTTAACTTTAATTTACTACGCGACAAGTTTAATATCGGGCACTTACAACGCGAATTTCATAGCCACACAAGCTACCGGCAGCTAAAATACTTCTCGACATTGTTCGACAACAAAAAAAATAAACAGTCTCTAGCTGAGCGCGCCCTGTTTATATCTGCAGATTGAATTTATGCTCTCATTACCGGTGTCCCGTACATTCGTTCTTTCATTCACAAATCCTCGGTCGTACTGAAGTTATTAATTTAAAACTCATAAAGAAAACAACGTAATAGATGTGTATACGTAAATTGACAAAAGGTAAAATAATGAATAGGCAACGAGTACATATTTCAACTTACTTAATTTTAGTATAGCTCTAAAAACTTGACAAAGTGAATTGATTCAACATACAATCAGTGAGCCTAAGATGATGTATTTGTTGCTTTTGAAAAAGAAATGTTTAGGTGCTCTATGTGTAAGGGAAAAGATAGCAGTGGGAATGAAAAACCGCTCTTACTCCAAGGGTTAACACGCGAAGTCCATCTTTGGCTGCTATATTTTCAATTCTCTCAAAGCAACGGCCTAGAATAATTTAAAAAATATTTTAGGCGTTCAAATAGCAATAAATAATTACATTGTACATAGCGTGTACAGAAAGTTTATGAGTCAGTCCATCACAGTTTAGATAATAGCCTCAGGTGAGAATGAACAGTTGCGTTTCCTCGCGCCCACGCACGCTAAACAGTTCGTACCTGATTTATATAAAACTGCATTTAATTTAACTATTTTACGTTAGATAACTGGCGAAAAATGTCATATGGCTACTACAAACGTGCCTATTTAATCGAAGAAACACGCCGCCATATTGCCAACGCATTAACTTTCGCGCCAAAAAATGCGCCGGATGTAAAACAATTCGCGCCAAAAGTATTCGATTGAACAGTTGGAATTCGAGCTGAGATTTAGCGTTTGCCACCCACGTCGAGTTAATAAACGCGATTTTACAGTCCGCCTGCAAAGTTTGACGACACGATTTGGTGAAAATCTTGAGTAATTTGGCGCAAATACACAAAGTGCGGTTATTTGAACGTTGGTTGTGTGTAATTTAGCCGGGAAAATATGGTACGTCTGAAGTATAGGCATTAACGTCTGTTATTGTACTGTAGATCAAGTTCTTTCCGTTTCTATGTCATTGAATACATTTTACTTTTTCTTTACAATGACAAGTACGAGATGTAAAATTGATAATAATTGTACTGTCTGTTCATTATCTAATCTATGATGATTCATAACGCACAAGCAAATCCTAAGAAGTTAAGAAAATTAAGAAAGATATCGGAAATACTTTTCTTTAAATACAACTCGACCATTTTAGTCATCTTGTCCCTTTATTTCCGAAAATTATGCGAAGAAATGCTAAGTTAAAATCTTGCACGTGTATTTCGTTAACTTGAAAAAACACAAAGTAACATGACTTGAGGCAACCGACATAATTTAGTTTGATGTAATATTTACAAGGGTGGTGACCCTGTTTGCGTTTGTCGCCGCCCGCTGACGTCATGGCCCTACCCATTGTTCCACTGTGTCTATATGGCTGTCATTTGTCAGACATTTTTGTTTGAGTAATCTTCGAAATTAACTTCGCGATTTTACAAACAGCATTTATTAGTAATAACTTTATACGAGTATTTAATTTTTTTTAAACTAGCTGTTGCCCGCGACTTCATCAGCGTGAAATTAAAAATTAATAAAAACCATAGACTATGTTACTCAATGATAACGTAGCTTTCTAATGGTACATACAAATCTTCCTCTTTATAATATTAGTATAGAGTATACATTAGTATGGATAAATAGGAGAAAAGTGAGGAAGGAATAGCTTAGTAAGAGAATGTAATATCATGTATTCCAAGTCGTTTTTGCTAATTGCTTTATTTGCTACTTTCTTTTAGTTATTAGTATATTTAATTTAAGGTAGAATTTACTTAGGCGACAGGTTACTGGTGTGACTTGTGATCCAAGAATGCCTCTTAAGCTTAAGGGACAGATCTACAAGTCCATCATAAGACCTGTCGTACTGTATGGATCTGACTGTTGAGCCACCAAAGTTGCGGATGAAAGGAGATTGCCTGTGGCTGAGATGCGAATGTTAAGATGGATGTGTGGTGTGACAAGAAAGGATAAAGTTAAAAATGTGTATATTAGAGGATGTTTGAAAGTAGCGCCAGTGGTGGAAAAATTGAGAGGCAAAAGGTTAGCGTGGTATGGACATGTTATGCGACGAGACGATGGGGACATAAACCAGAAAGTGTTAAGA
>LD688946.1:4007597-4032807 GCA_003118335.3 Papilio memnon
ATCCATCCATCTAAACTTTCGCATTTATAATATTAGTAGGAAGTAAGGACTAAGATTGTAATATAATACGTTTCTTTGTATATGTCTAATACTATTAGGTGAATTTATCCGACGCGTTTACGACGTAATGGTAACGTGAAAATATGTTTGGACAATAAATAATTTACGACCAATAAGAATGGTGGCAGCCTCTCAAAATGATTTCGTTGCAACAATAAAACTACAAGAGCTGTAACAATTTTTGTTTGTGGTCACACAGGTATTTACTGCTATTCTTAAAATATTTTTTATCGCTAATTCGATATATCGATTTACCGTCTGGAAAGTCTTGGAAAGATTGATCAAACGTACCAGCAAAATAAACAAAATCAAAACGTAAAAAATATCACTGGCCGAAAAATAAAATAATAAATGAAATTAAAAAAACAAAAATGAACACACTTCCAGCAACACTGCATCTACTTTTCCACTCACGATGAGATCATCCTCCCTTATCCTTTCGGAGTTCTTGCTGGCCGCTCTGAATGTTGCCGCTACATACTTCTGTTCCTCTTTAGTCAGTAGGGTGCACTTAGCTGCCAACTTCTTACTTGTGTTCCCCATTCTGGAATAAAACCTTCATATCAGTGATTCCTAAAGTGTTGAACCCCTAGTTTCCAGACAAGACCCACAGAGGATGAGGAAGAGGATGGAGAGGATATTAAGAAATAATGTAGAAAAAGTTGTAATAGAGGTTAAATCAAAGCGGAATAATTTTAAAGCTATTTAAAAAAAAATAGTTTGTGTATTCAACAGGAAGTACTGATGAGGAGGCCGGTTTCATTACCTAATAGTGGTACCTGTAAATTAACAATCTTTCAAAGAACAATAAAATGCATTAAAAAAAATTTGACTGTCACAATAATCTAGCAACACAGTTAAATTAAGCACTGAGTTAACGAAACATGAAGAAAACCACATTTAAAACATCTCGAACACAAGCATTTCTAGAAATTGAATTAAAACTTTTACTGCTTTGTACCAAACCACAAGAGCATTTTACAAAGATCTAGCAAACAATGTAGACATACTAAACAGAGTAAAGGTTTATACAACTGTTCATTGCATTACTAATATTAAAATTTTAACAGATAAATAATTTATTATTTACTCTTACTTCCTTTTTTTATCAAAAGGTTTTGTGACTATGTCCATGTGGAA
Source organism: Papilio memnon (assembly GCA_003118335.3). NCBI lineage: Eukaryota > Metazoa > Arthropoda > Insecta > Lepidoptera > Papilionidae > Papilio > Papilio memnon. The sequence goes on from LD688946.1 coordinate 4,008,798, forward strand.
TTAAAAAATATAGCCTATGTTACTCACTGATAACATGGCTTTTTAATAATGAAAGTTTTTTTTTAAATCAAGCCCAGTCGTTTTTGAGTTATTTAAATACATACAAAAAACCATAATACAAATCTTTCCTCTTTATTATATAGGTAGATAGTATAGATTTTCCCATAAGTCCAGATATCAAGTTTCCATTATTAAAATTCTATTATAATAAAAATAATTAAGCAGCTGTAGGAATAAAATCTGCAAATCATTTTCTTTACAAATACAGCTAGCCCAAAATTATTTCTGTACCAATTTGTTGACATAATTTAAAAAGAATTGAACATAAGTTATTTATGTTCATTTTTTTAGTAAATACAAAACCACATGAATAATCAATTAAATTATTAATTTGAAGCAATATTAAGAAAGACATTAAAGTATTGCTTCCAATCAATCCATTTTTCAATTAATTTGTTGATTCCTATAAGAATATTTTACCTAACCATTTAAGATTTTTGGGCAAAAAACTGACAAAAGCATTTTTTTATTTAATCAACATTGAAATAAAAACACTAAGTAAGTTTTATTAGCTCGCAAGTACGGGCGTACTAAATTATTAAAACTTAACACGTAAAAAATCACGAGTTACTTAACCCTGACAAGTTTTCCGTAATCATTCGCACAAAATACGTTCAAACATCCAAACAAGGGTATAGCAGGAAAATTATTAAACGTAATAGATAGAAAAATTATACCTAAATGTTCTAAAGCTAACAAAATTATATGAATCTTCAAATATATACCTGTATTAAGCAATAATAAATCCCATTTATTTACACTCTTTTATCTACACATTTAAATTGTTTTTTCCGTAATATTATTTGAATTGAACATAATCGCGAGTAGCGATATAACCGTTAACTAATAAAAAAATATTACGTATACTTTTACAAAATCTATTTGCTTAAACAATTCAAATCAATAAATTTTTATCACATCAACACACAAACACTTCAAAGCAATAAGGTTACCTGTCAAAATAATTTTATTTACTTTTTCTAATCAGTGACCAAGTTAATAAGTCACCGGCTCACTTCAGTTCGTCCACAAACACAATCCACGTCAACGTCGCAGCACTACTTCCAGCAACTGTGTAAAACAGCCTTATTCTTATCGTGAATTTTTTTGAATTCCAGAAATAAAATCATCATTCATACAGATTCGTATTTTAGGATTTACTAGATTTATTTTTAAGCTCGAAAATTATCTTTTCGTATTATGCATTATTTTAAACTCAAATACTTAAACACCATTACCGTGTTTTAAAATTGTAAACATTCAGACATCAGAAGATTTTTTCAGCTTTGATTGACTTTGATGTACGAATTATAAAGGTAAAGAAATAAACAAAGCAAAATGTTATTCGTTTATTATTCATTACTAATTTTTGTATAACTTTTACATCTGTCTTATATTTGTAAAAATTACTAGTCTTCTGTTTTATAAAAACTTATTTATGGTATGTTTTTAAGATTCTTTGAGGATACACCGTAATTCAATATTTTACCAACGTGAAAATTGTCCAAAACATAGATCCGATAGTAATCGCTGAGTAACCTTTGATGGCTTTATGAAATTGTTGATTTTCAATTTTTCCAACAGTTTTATGAAGTAGTAACAATAAATGGATTTGAGGAAAGATACTTAATGCCGTTGCGACAAATTTAACTCGCGGACATAAAAACTTCGGCAACCATGCACCGATCATAATGAATCCAAAGATAGTACAACTCAGTATGGCGTTATTGTACGGATTATTTGGGTAAATAACAGATCCAATTAAGTAACTCCAGTGCGCTAAGGACCCTAGTCGGATTATCCATAGCATTTTTATAAAGTAACAACTTATTATAAAAGACAAAACAGTTGTAATAATAACCATTCCTGAATTTAAATTTAAAATTCTTCTAGCGTGGTTTAATCGTTTTTATGGAGATTAACTTGTTTCAATTTGGTATGGGATATTTTTGTTACTTTTAATTTCATGTTTTACTAAAAACTGTAGGATTGTAAATTTAATTTTACTGTTACATTATACATTTGCCGGGAATATTAATTTTGACAATAATTGACAGCAAACTGTAATGTCTGTATATAATTTCTGACAGATATGCTTTTAATTCCAGATTACGTCTACAAGTAACAAGCGTATATCTTATTAAAGCTAACAACAAATACCGACTTAACTTTTATATCGGCCTAATTTGGTCTAAGTTTAATATGTGTGCACCAGTGTGCACAATGCACTACGCACTTTTGTGATCCTAATTACTATTTTTTGACTTATCCTTTAATTACTTTGTTTCGTAGATTTATACAACGTTGTAAAAAATGTGAAAGGAATGTATTTCTTCAGAACAATTGCTTTTGTTCAAAGATTTTTACATTCAACGTAAGTATTTTCAAATATTAAAATCCAATATTTGTACTGGCAATTATTTTCGACATGACTCGGAAAATATCAATGTGTCACTTCAAAGTACGCTTTTAATTTTCAATACATTACGTTTTATCATTGTTTGTGCTCTGTACTATACCTAAAAAGCTAAATTAAATAATAAAAGCAAGTACTGGTCTGATGAGAGCGAGATAACTCTCAATATGACTTTAACAAAAATGGAAGTAGACCCTGTAAAGGGTGAAGGTTTTAGACCTTACTATATCACGAAGATCGAAGAGTTGCAGCTGATTGTTGCAGAAAAATCACAGAATTTGCGACGATTGCAAGCCCAGCGTAATGAACTCAATGCTAAAGTACGTATGCTTCGTGAGGAATTGCAATTACTCCAGGAACAAGGTTCGTACGTCGGCGAAGTGGTCAAGCCCATGGACAAAAAGAAAGTATTAGTAAAAGTGCACCCCGAAGGAAAATTCGTTGTTGATTTAGACAAGAACGTTGATATCAACGATGTTACCGCCAACTGCCGTGTGGCTCTTCGCAATGAGAGCTACACACTGCATAAGATTCTTCCTAACAAGGTAGATCCTTTAGTCTCTCTTATGATGGTCGAAAAAGTACCAGATTCTACTTACGAAATGGTAGGTGGATTGGACAAGCAAATAAAAGAGATCAAGGAGGTCATTGAACTTCCTGTTAAGCATCCTGAACTGTTTGATGCTTTAGGTATAGCCCAGCCTAAAGGAGTGCTGCTGTACGGTCCACCTGGTACTGGTAAAACCTTGCTGGCTCGTGCTGTGGCTCACCACACTGAGTGCACCTTCATCCGAGTCTCTGGTTCTGAGTTAGTGCAGAAGTTCATTGGAGAAGGAAGTAGAATGGTGCGAGAACTGTTTGTGATGGCCCGAGAGCATGCACCCTCTATAATTTTCATGGATGAAATTGACTCAATTGGATCATCCCGTATTGAGTCTGGTAGCGGTGGGGATTCCGAAGTACAAAGAACTATGTTGGAGTTGCTTAACCAACTTGATGGCTTTGAAGCGACAAAGAATATTAAAGTGATAATGGCTACAAACAGAATTGATATCCTTGATCCTGCGTTACTCCGACCTGGTCGTATTGACAGGAAGATTGAGTTCCCACCTCCAAATGAGGAAGCTCGTTTGGATATTCTCAAGATCCATTCAAGGAAGATGAATTTGACGAGGGGTATCAACTTGCGTAAGATAGCAGAGCTGATGCCTGGTGCGTCTGGTGCCGAGGTGAAGGGTGTTTGTACGGAGGCAGGGATGTATGCTCTCCGTGAGCGTAGAGTTCATGTTACTCAGGAAGACTTTGAGATGGCAGTAGCTAAGGTGATGCAGAAAGATTCTGAAAAGAACATGTCTATTAAGAAACTATGGAAGTAATCTTATACTGTTTTACTGTTTTTTTTGTAACTTAGATTATTAATAAATTTAAAATATCTGATTGCTTTAAATTCTTGTTTTATTTTTGTACTCCTTTCACATTATTTTTATCTTATACAAACAGCAGTACTGGGAAGTTGCTTTAACCCTTAATTCAATCTAGTTTTTTGTAGCAAAAAAATATTAAATAATACCGACACACTAAAATCTAATCTCACGTATTTTTCTCTAAACTAGTTCAGATTTTTTTTTAAATAATTTCACGCTAGAATGATAAATTGGAACACCATCCAATTGAGAGTTAAGTTATTGTTAACCATGACAATATTTCTTTTATTTTCCTATCCTGTATCTTAATTGTTTAGGTATTATCAATTATACACAATACAATAATTTATTTTTGGTAGTATTTCAAATAAAAAACTGCAAAAATCAAGTTTTTGTATTTATTACAAAAATAAAGTTTTTATTTATTAAAAAATAGTATTTTTTACTTGTAACAAAAACTAATTTTATTTTTTATGAAATCACTAAAACAAATAAAGTAAAAAAAATCTTTAAAACTTTTAAAGGGTTAAAATAAAACAACTACATTGGGTATCACATATTTATTTAAAAAATAAAACATTTCTGCTTAGCGCTAAACACATTAATTATGCTCTATCATAATTAAATTAAAATTAATGAAAAACATTGAAAAATACAACTAATTTATAAAAAAAAATTGCATATTTGTATAAAACAATTTGAGATATATTTACACATGTAGTAAATCTGCCTGCAGATTTCTCAAATACAAATTTAAAAAGGATTTTTATATTAATTCCTAAAAATTCTTCTCGTTTCTCTTAAATCCATATCTGATTCGGTGTCCGAGTCCTGTCTCATCTGCGGAGAATCGAATCTGATGCCCGCAGTGCCCTGAAACATGCAATTATGCATCTCAATTTATGCTCTAGGGCACCCTTGAATCGGAATGCTAAATGCGTATTGAGGTCCCCTCTCGGGGGCCCTTTTGCCTAGTCACTCCATGGAGCGTCCACCGAAGCGATCTAAGAGCTCGGCAGCCTCCCAATACGGTAATAATAACGGCAAGGCCCGAGCTGAGGCTCCTAACGGAACCCTTGAGCTTGGTTACTTATAAACGAGGTTCAGGCTAATCGCCATCTGTGCTGCCACCTCAAACCCGGTGAATCTGTAAATGCCTTTCCAAGGCAAACAGTGGCAATTCAGTCACAAAAAAAACAATTTATACTACAAGTCCTGATGTTGGAGACCTAGACTAGATTTAGATTATATCTGGCGCTCCAAACTTGAGTAGTCAGTGTTGAATTCTTAAACATAAACGTAAACATAAGGCGAGTGTATTAACACATTCTAAATGATTATTTAAGGATTTTTTAATTTTTTTTTTGTTTTATAAAACTTACAATCGGCCGGTTGGTTCTCGGCAAGGACTGTCTCCAAGCGTCTCTCACAAACTGCAATGGGTTCACAAACTCGTTCGCTATGTTTCTGCAAATAATCATACCAATTATTGAACTTACTACATTATTATAACTAACTAGCTGTTGCTCGCGACTTTCCCCTCGTGAAATTAAATATAGCCTATGTTACTCACGGATAAATTACCTTTCTAATGGTGAAAGAATTTTTGAAATCGGTCCAGTAGTTTGTGTTATTTCAGTACATAAAAAATCCAAAAATGAAAAAAGCTACGTTATCTGTGAGTAATAGGCTATATTTTTTTTTTTATTAATTTCACGCAGGCGAAGTCGCGACCAACAGCTAGTATAATATTCTGGATACATCAGTCTGCTCCTTCCCATATATCCCTATTCCCTCACATATACTTCTCTCCATCCATAATTTACTCAGTCTTCCTCTACCTTTGTAGCCATATTCAATCTCATAATAAAGAAGATAATGTTATCAAAGTGAATTAATTACCCGAAAGTAGGTGCTATACTGAAGACGGGATTGTCCAAACCAAGATTGGGCGTGGTCTCCGAACCATTATTTTGATACCGCACTCTGAAAAACAATGACAATATAATAGGATTATATAATATTATCGATTATTCGTTTTTTTTAAATTATATAATATAATGTGGCAACCGAACAAGCCACCCGCATCCGCCAAATGACGAAGCAATCTCAAACTCATCGCGGAATTGCTTCCACTTCACGTGTCTTCTGTGTGGTCGTGGTATTGCGTGAGGCGAGCCGGCCTATTCGTGCGAAGATGTTAAAGCAGGCTCTATTGCTGTGAGGTTCTTTAACGTTCAATCTTATTCTAAAAAAATGTTAAGGGAAGGATACTAACTGCATATATTCCCCAGCTCGTTTCTTAGCGGGCTTCCTGACAAAGTGGTAATAAATAAACAGACAGATGTAAGCGCTGAATAACGTTAGTACGATCGCAACCAGCGTGTACGAGAACGCGTAACGCACGTAGTCTTGTTGCAGCCCGCCGTTGAATAGTGGCAACTGAAAAATAGGTTAATTTTCAAACTACCCACATTTTTGTCTATCACTATTGTTGACAGACATGTCAAGTCAGTGATTCCCAAAGTTAATCAGAATTTAGTCTTCCAATTGGTCCGCGGGAGATCAGGTTCAGTCATATGATGGCGGAAGTTCTTTAATTATTAATATGAACAGGAAACTAGTGGAATTTTGAATGGGGAACGAGGAAATGTGGTGTATTTACTTTTAAAGCTAAATATACCTGTGCCTGCTTCACCAGCGGGCAAGTACCGTCAGTACTGAGGGCGCCACTGTCGCACACGCACGCCGGCCCCGCGTCATCCAGCGTGCACACGCCCGCGCACGTGACACGCTCGCATTCGTCCGTCACGTCGTCACGCTGCACGCTCTCGTGACGTATCACGAACGTGTTAGCGTCAAACAGCAAGTATAGGTATGGTTCGCACGTTTTCACGCCGTGCAGGAGACAACGGTTTAATTTAAACGTATTTGCGCCGAGAAAGAATATTGAATCCTCGAATATAGCGAGACCGTGCGGTGCTTGGAGGCTACGGTCGTTGGAGAGAACTGTTTTCCTGTAAAAGTTTTTTGTGCAAGTGGTATACTTTTTAATTACTTTTTTTATGCCGAAATCCGGAGGTAATTGAATATTTTCATCCGTAATATTCATAACTTGAACATAACATCAAAGAAAAATATTGAATGTTTTATAATAGTAGTTGCAACAATACGTTTACTTACATATTATTCCCTTCGTAATCCATGCGCAGTATATGAGAAGGTCCTGTTTCCGCAACATATAGGACCCTTGTGAAGGAGTCCACGGCGATTCCGGTGCAGTTCCTAACAGTGGCGACATCTGCCAGCCGCCGGCCGTTCAATGAGGCAGATCTTACAACGGAATCCAGTTCGCGGTTGATGCAGTAGAACATGCGGCGAGCGGCTGGGTCTATTGACAATGCTGTCACCTGGTGAGTAACAAAATATATTTAGGTGACTAAAACCCCAGAAAATCGCAAAGAAATCTTTAATGACTGCGTGGAACGTTTTATTCAAAGACTTTAAGAAGTATTAGACAGAACAACATTTTTTTTAACGGTAACTTCTTTGTACGGTAATATCTCAATGTCAAATTTGACACGCCGAGACGCTTCACAGTGCTTGAATTATTTGTTTGTTTGTGATTTTGGACTATCGGATACCAGGTAGCGCTAGTGACTAGAAGAAACGTTTGTAAAAAATGCAAAGAAATTCAAAGATATGGAAGTGAACACACAGTAAAGCAGCGAGATTGACTAAAGCCTTAAGACTCCTAACATCGGGTTGTCCAAGCCCCTTAGTGAGGATGTATAGTGAGCTGATGATTGCAGTATCAAAATCTCTTGTAATCTATACTAATATTATAAAGAAGAAAGATTTGTATTTTTGTATGTATTGAAATAACTCAAAAACTACTGGGCCGATTTCAAAAATTCTTTCACCATTAAAACGATACTAATTTTAGATATGACGGTTCTTTCCGATTTAATATCTGACCTGGGCATCAGTGGGCAATTTCTGCAGCTTGGCGCATCTCTTCTTCCGCATGCTGCAGACGCGGAAGCAGCTCGCGCCGGGCGTGCTGTCCACGAAGTACACGTTGCCGGTTATCCAGTCAACACCCACCTAGGGAAGTACCGACTAGATTCTAACTGGCCCAGCGAGGAGTTCCTGAGTGGACATATCCACTAAGCGTTATACAGTATGAGATAGGTATACTGCAAAGACATTTAAATAATATATAGACGACGCATAGTGAGTTTTAGTTTTGAAGGACATCAATAGATAACGTTAGTGATGATTATGTGAAAAATATTTCAAGTGAAGTGTAAACTATGCCTACTCTATATGTTTGAATCTCTATATTGTACTGAAATGACGCAAGACAGATTAGATTAGAGCGCGCGCTCACCTTTGACTAAACTATCGCACAACTGAGTCTCGCTTTGATTCCTATGAGCTTATATGGAGGTGCGCACTACTCGATTTTTAGTTGTGCAACTAAACCATTGGCTGCGAAACAATCGACTATCGCACAACAGTTGTGCGACTGTTTAGTCAAAGTTGTGCGCGCGCTCTTATGCGATAAAGACAGACAGATGTTTGAAATAAAATAAAGATTGTTTCTATAATACCTTTGTCGGTCTACCGACGTTGGTGACGGAGACATCATCTCTTGTCGCGTTCACTTCGATCAGTTTTCCAGATGCGGCTGATGCTACGTACAGCAAATTCTTCCTAAACATTCGATTGTAAACTATTGCTATCTCTGTTTCCCAAAGAGAATGAGAGGGATCGCAATCATACTTCATACTATTATAAATGCGAAAGTTTAGATAGGTGGATGTTTGTTAGAGTTTGTAGCCTAAACGGCTTAACGGATTTACATGACATTTGGTGTAGATATAAAGCACAGTCTGGAAGAACACATAGGTTTTACAATTAAGCCCACTACACTTTTAAGATAAAACTGATTGTGTGTATAAATTAATAACTTACCTAACATTAAAGTCTAGGTCATTGATAGATGCTAGATTGGTATCATGGTATTCCAGCCGCTGCTTGTAGTCGGGGAACACGGCGCGCACCGTGTTACCGGACACGTACAGCACCGCCACGCCGCCGCGCACCGCCTTGCACGACCGACTGTCGGACCTGCATAGTGCATAGTACTATGAGTGCACGACAACATGAACTTTAACAAACTAAACTTTATATAGTTGAGGAAAACATACTTTGATGGCTAATTGATATTTAATTGAATATTGCATATGGTGCACAATAACTAAGCAGATTCGCCTAAAACTGCGCTAAATATGCAACTTAGTGGGACTGAGAATCGACAGTTCTGCCATTACATACAAAGAGGAATTGTTTGTATTTTTGTATGTATTCAAATAACTGAAAAATTACTAGGCCGATTAAATAGTTTCGTTATCACTAAATAACATAGGCTATTTTTTTTCCATGCAGACGAAGTCGCGAAACAGCTAGTTTAGTAGCAGAACTACTAGAATACGTAGTAGCGGTTATCGATATGAAGAAACTAGCTGTTACTCGCGACTACGCTCGCGTGCATCTAAAACATATAGCTTATTTACTCACTGATAACATAGCTTTTTGAAGGTGAAATAATTATTTAAACCGGTCCAGTAGTTTTTAAGTTATTTTAATACATACAAAAATACAAATGTTTCCTCTTTATAATAATATTAGTATAGATGTATAGATAACCTTAACGCATATCCATGATGACAGGAGCAAATGAAGGATCCAGGCACGTTCCTGCATTTCTGTGAGCACACGTCGAGAGCGCACTCGTCGATGTCGACGCAGCCGGCAGGGGGCACCAGTTTGTACCCAAGCCGGCATTCGCAGCGCGGCCCTTGCGGCGTGCGCACGCATTTCTGTTCGCAGCCCAGCGTCTCGCAGCCAGCGGCTGAAATAAATACAAAATGGACAAGATTAAATGAAATAAATAATGTATTTGCAAGTATAAGGCGAAATAGAGACCCTATATTGAGAAAGACAAGAATTATTACGGACGCGCTGCAAATAATTGTTCGATAAATTAGAAACAAAAGAAAAAAAAATAAATCGATTGATAGTCACTGTTGACTATTGGTCCTTCCGTTTAGACTGAAGGTCACAATTTCAAAAACAAGAAAAGACCCGTAGAAATCTTTATGGGCCAATTTTCAAGTACCAAATAACAAAAACTGTCTTCATATTGCAAGGAATTATACCATTGATTTATCATTGTTCTACTTACTGCACTGTCCATTCTCATCGCTGCCATCCAAACAGTTGGGCGTGCCGTCGCACAGTTCCGACAACTCTATACATTGTCCGTTGTTGCACAGGAAGCCATTACGACATTGCGTTGCTGGGTACTTGGTGATGGTACGAGGTAAACTCGCATTAACTGCCAATACAAAGAAGTAGAAATACATCAAGAAGAAAATGATTCAAGGAAAAAGATGTGGCTGAACAAAGGTTGAGCAAAACAGTACTCTAGTTCCCAACGTGCCAACTCAAGTCGTTTTATCAATATCGACTGAAGACTGACCCTTTCTGCAAGCTTCAAGTGTCTCATCGGAGCCATCCATGCAGTCGTTCTTGCCGTCGCACAGCTGCTTCTTGGAGACGCAGCTCATCTCCTGTTTGCATTCGAACAGCCCGTGAGGGGCGCAGCGGAAGTCGCAACCAGCTTCATCAGTACCACCAGGACACTCAACTTTGGCGTTACATCTATCAGGTATAAATTTAGGTTTATTTACGTGTGTACAGTCGCACTCTGAGACGCTATTAAGGGTCTTTATTATTGACCAATTAACGAATTAGTAAGGCTGTTTGAGTTATAAAGGAAATGAAGTAAATTACAACCTCACAACAGTTATTATAATATAGAAGAAAATTGTTCCCACCACCAATTAATGATGAACTAAACAACCGTTTTCACTATCCAATTACCACACTATTACTTTTACCACTATCGATAATGAAATCACCAGATGTTTCCAAATTCTTATAGTGAAAACTGTCTTTAATTTTTTATGTACCCAAAGCCAATAAGTTATCCTTCTAACCTAACAGTAGGCGGTAAGCAAATGCTGTCATTGTGCTCGCAAGTGTATTCCCAGGGCTGACAGCGCGGCTTCTCCTCCTGTTGTTTACATTTATATTAGGGTTGCCAATTAGATTTGAAAAATATTATGTGCCTCTTGCTATAGATACATTAATTTAAAAAAATCACAATATGACATTTGAACGTGAAAGGAATGAAATGTAGCTGTAAGCGAGTATGATTAGCATTACAAGAACTTTAGTTAAGAATGATTTCAAGAGTACAAAGGAACAATGAGACCATGATCGTACTGGCGTGTCTCAGCAAGGGTAGTACCTACCAATGTTTTAATAGTAAGTTCAAACAAACTGACTATGGCCTCGAAGCCGTCGGTGACGTCACAGTTGTCCTCGTCCGAATGGTCGAAGCAGTCGAGCTGGCTGTCGCACCGTTTGTTCAGCTCTATACACTCCCCGCTGTGGCACTGGAACTGGCCTATGTTGCAGCTCTTGTTCACTGTAAACAAATTATAGACTAAGAACCATCAAAACAAGATGATGCAGTAACACGTAAGGATGTCGGCGAGGAAAGTAAAAAGGAATCAATTAATATCTATATTTGCAGTTAAACTTGGCGAGTTCAAGACTCAATAACTACTTAATTTTGTTAAGAGACTTATTGGCAAAAACATAACTTATCTTTCAATTAACTCACCACATCCGAATTCATCAGAACCATCTACGCAGTCCTCACTGCCGTCGCAGCGCCAGTAGATCGGAATGCAGGATCCCGTCGCACACCTGGCAAGGAGCAAATAAAGAATTTAATTTTTTTATTTAATTCCAAGTAATCCAAGATTTACTCACATAAACTCAGTAACGAAGCAAGAAAGTGTGTCGCAGGAGGCAGGATCCTCATCTGTACCGTCGGGGCAATCAACATGGCCGTCGCACACTAGCGACCTCTCGACGCATATCAGATCCTTCTTGCATTTGAACTGAGTAGGACTGCACGTCTGGTTGTCTGGACACAAAAAAGGGATTAAGAGCAACCTTTCAAGGTTCACGGAGAACCACATCGTTGATTGCGGAAAATATAGTTGAGAGTTCACAAATTGAAGAAGAAATGTGGCAACAAAGGCTTCATAGAATCCAATAATATTTTTATACTAGATCTACGAGAAAGAAGTAGTAAAAAGTAAGCGAATCTCTAGACTACTAAAGGCTGTAAAAGTGCTTGCTAAAGGAAAACTAAAAAAGAAACTGAAATATCTAAAAGTGCTTACTCTTAGTCGTATCTTCAGACTTACAGACCTCCTTCCTTTGAATGCATTTACCATCGCAGATGGTTTCCTGTGACGAACAAGCAGTCGCCTCCACGTCTTTCACTGAACGACATAAAAGCATTAACAAAGTGATGATTAAAAATCGGAATACACTGAAGAAGAACTTACCTGCACAACCTTCTTCATCTTCACCAAAGAGACAGTCTTTCTTTCCATCACACTTTTGGCTCATCAGGAAACATTGATTGGTTTTATGGCAATAGAATTCGTTTTGCTTGCAGTTTGCGAGCATGGTGCAGTTGCCGCTCTGGAGGACGAGGCCCGGGGGACAGAGGCATTTGTACCCCATGGTGAAGTTGGTGGGGGAATGATGGGGAGTGGTATGGGGTCGCTGCACGCAGACAGCGGAGCAAGGGTTGTGGGTCACACACGGGTGTCTTACAAGAGGACTGTCGGTACTTGGCTGTGGTGCTGTGGCTAGGATGTGTAGTTGTGTGTTGTTAGGGAAGATTGCTGGAAAAAAGAAATTAAAATGTAGTACGTTTGTGATATTAGAATTAGAAACAAAGATACAGCTTATGTAATTAGTATGAAAGTATTTACATAGTTCGATGCGTCGTATCTTGTGTGTAATCTCGTGCACGTCAGACCAGAAGAGTTGGGAAGTTCGTCGATCTGTCCAGAACACGTAATTGTCGGTGACGGCGAGGCTAGCTATAGTAGTTGATAGCTCACGGAAATTCTCACGACCGGTACCTGAATATAAAACGATAAATAAATATGGATGCGCAATGGTTTTCTATGTTTATTGAATTCTTTAGACAGAATAGTTTTTGATACAGTTGTGAGTGAAAAACAAAATACAAATTCAAACAGTCCAAATTACTGTGCTTATGTTTTACCTTCCGGATGTACGAAATCAATTGTCCCGTGTCCTTCATCTGACACGAAGACCACATCCATGTTTTGTGCGTATCGCAAACGCACGTATGGACCTGGAAAAAATGAATCAATTTAATGCTAGTCTTTTTTACATCATCACTCATTGTTAAAGATGTAATTTTGCTGCTTTTTGTCTACCATATTTATTTTTATTGATTTTCGATACAGCGTAACTACTCACCCATCAAATTGTTCATCAAAAGATGTTTCCTGTCCTCTCCATCTAAACCAATGCTGTCGACGTGGATCTCATTGCTTTGTTCGCTTTCTACTATTGCTACCAGCATTCTCCTGAAGGTATAAACTATCGTGAAAATCATAAATCCTAAGCCTACCTTTCCCTACCAGTTACGAGAGTAAGTTGTTAGTTAAACCACTAGGAATTTTAATCCAAACTTTGATCTCCCAAACTTCAAACACAACAATGAAGTATCTATACAAAAGTACAAAGAAATGAACAAAATTAAAAGAGTTGCAAGAAACTGTAGACAGACAGTCGGTAACTATTTGCTGTACTTACCCGTAATCCGACATGACACATAGACTGATTGGTATCTCCTCATCACGGAAGCGGAACAGCAGAGCCCTCTGCTTGGTCTTTAAGGAGGCCACCTCGATAACACGACGCCCCGAGTCCAGGATATAAAGAGAGTCCGTTACGTAATCTATTACGATTAAATAAGGGTATTTTAACAATTTGTTTATGGTATTGTCATGAATGAACCAATCTACATCGAAAGTGCCTTTTGGTATAATTAATTCTCTTTCTACTTACCATAAGACATATCGACGACGTTCTCGAGGCCTTCGTGAATGAACAAGTGTGTCACGCCCAACAGAAACTCTTTCATACTTATAAAATTGATGCTCTTACGTTGTCCGTCGTATACATAAAGGACATCTGAATGAAAAAAAAAGTTATGGTCGAAATATGATTCAAAACGAATTATGATTCAAATAAAAGTTATTTGAACTAAGTGTGCTTGAGGTCTAATTTTTAGTCCTCTTTCTCTTCCCTCCCCTTTATTATAAGTAGAGGATTGGAAAGGAAAATGGATTTGACGGCGGAGGAGACGCATAGGAAGGCAAAATATCCTCTTTATGAGCGTCTCCTCCGCCAATTGAGGGTAGGCAACGAATCTGCAATTGCGAATATCTATGGACAGCAGTCGCTTCGCCTTTGCGACGTATTCAGGTGACTACTTGCTCGTTTGCCATCTTTTGTTAATTATAAAAATAAATAACTAAAATAAACTGACCATTAACGTTATCGTACGCCATTGCCTGTACTCTTCCGATATCAAAGTGCGTGGCGTGACTCTCCGGGTTGCCTAACGAGTTGTACTGGATGCGTGTGAACGATGCTCCCCCACCCACTATCAGGTATTGAGGTCGGTAGTCTTCGATATCTTGAAAATGCAGAACAACAGTACTTATCGCATTGTAAACAAAAGTTTCTCTGAGAAACTTATTCTTGAATGCTAGATTTTAGTTTAGTAGAAATTACACAATTTGCAGACAACAGTAAAACAAGGAAGAAATTTCTAGTGTTAAACAGTTTTACTTCACAAAAACCAATACAGTATGGAGACAATGGATCAAAACACGGAGAGCTAAATATTTAAGACTTTTAAGAAGAAATACTTACGTCTGCAAGTAACTCCCGCGACAAGTTCCATATCATCAGGGCAGGCGCAAATGTGGCTCGTGTTTGACGTGAGCAGACACAGGTGCGTGCAGCCGGCGTGCTCGCACGGGTTCAACGCGTGCTTCAACATCACCGGGTGATATATGTGCATGTCTGGAGACAGTAACCGCGAGTTTAGTCAGTCTTTTAAAATCTCTACATTTTCGTCGACAGAAAGTTTTTTTAGACACGTGTATATTAGTGGGCAGACAAAGGATGATGATGATGATGATGATATATTAGTCTATGTTTGCTTGGCTCGCTTCAGAGCCAGGATTTCCTTTAAGTATATGATATTGCTTTCAATCTTGCGTGTACCAATACATTTAAATAAAAGAATACATAATAAAATTGTATTTTTTTCCTTCTTTTCTTTCCCGCGTTTGTGAAGTGTGTTCTGTATATCTGTACCTTTACCACAACTGACCGAAAACGGGCGTATCAAGTGACAAAAGAAGGTTTCTTTTCTCAGTACTGCCGTGCAGCTTGTCCGCGCTGAGGATACTGTTGGAGGCCCAGTCACTCCAAAAGACTGTATTCTCGAACACAGCAATAGAATAAGGATGATGGAACGGCTCGTTGAATAGAGGCTAGAAATAAAATGTAAGTTGTTTGTAATCATTAAATAGTTATGGATGGAAACATGTAGGTCTGTTAGTATGCATTTGTACAAAAAAATCTCCAATGGACTGCTAAGTTAAATTCATATAATACATAACTGAAAATAACCATGCACTCAATACTCACATACACCTTCCCATCATCGACCTTGACAACTCTGATGGTCTTATCCACGAAGTAGAGGCGTTGATTTGGAGCGTCGATAGAAAGACCAGTAGCGAAACCTGATAGGTCATGTACCAGGACCTTAGCATCCGTACCATCCATTCGCGCCTGCATGATAATAGCCTGGTTGTGCCAATCTGCCCAGTACATTAGCCTAGACAAGAGAAGACGGATTCAAAGCCTTCTAGGTCCTAATTAATATGTGGTCTTTTTGTCTTAGAGTAATGTGGGAAGGTCTCTAGCAGAATAAGAGAAGTCGATGATTAATTAAAACAAAGAAGTTAAAATATCCACATACCCTCGTTTCACATCTAGCGTGACATATTTAGGGTGCCTGGTCTCCGTGTGTATGGTCTTGCAGATGGAGCCGTCGCTCTTGCAGGCTGAGATTATACCACGTTCTGCATCGCTGAAGTAAATGTTACCACCGAGCCAGTCTACTGCGATATCACCAGGATCTTCTAAGCCTAAGGCGACTAAAACCTGGACAACCAGAAGGTATACAAGAATATCTTTAAACTAGTGAAAAAATAACAAAGAGAATGTATTTTTACATTAATTTTCAAAATTATAATACTTCGATATCTGGACAAGAATGTATTAAGATTGGATGTGGATGACTACAAAGGTAGAGGAAGACTGAAGAAAGTATGGATATTGTGAAAGAGGTTATGCTTGAGGGAGTGAATTCAGATATGGTAGAGATGTATGGAAGAGCAGCACTGTGCCGACCCTCCGTAGGGATAAGAGCAAGTTTCTTGATTCTTTACTTTTTCCAACATTTTGTTTGTCTTTGTTTACTACAATAATAGTCGGAAGTTAAATTAGATACTTACCTCTTTAGAGTCTTGTAAGCTGTTGATATTAGATCTGACTATAGACTGATGGCCCTCCGCTGTCTCAACCCAATAGATGTAGGTGCCGTCGTATGATACGCCGTGAGCCTTGATTAAAATTAAATAACTAGCAAATTATAAATCATTAATTGAGCGTCGGTGGCACAGTGGTATTTCATATGTATATTTACCCAACGTTCTTACGGTGGGGGAATATCATGATGCAACCTGCACATATCTACGAAGAAATTCAAAGATGTGGACCCAATTAGGGGTAGATTGAGGCCTAGTCACCCCTTATGTAGTAAGCATTGAACCCCTCAATAGAGAAGTACGTTATCTCATGAGATTGGTCCATCGTTATAGATGGAAAAATAAATACCTGTTTAATATCAGTTCCGACCATTATTTTAACATGTTGTTTGGATTTAAGGGTCACGTATTGAACATCGTTGCGGGTACTGAAGAAGACTATAGCTTCTGGTCCTATAAAAAAAAACTCATTTTATAAAACAAGGGGCAAATGAGCAATGGTAATAAAACAATCATAAACACCAGATGAGTTACAGATGCGTTACTGGCTTGAAAATACTGCAGAGACAGTTCCACAATCCGGTTATCATCATCATCAACTTTTATCTACCCACTGTTGGATATAGGCCTTCCCCAATAACTCCTACAGAATGCGGCTGTGCGAGGCAGTAATTATCGTAAAAACTACATTTGAGGTATCCATGCTATCGATGTGGTTAGAATAGTATATGGTATTATTGAATTTAGAGGTAAATAACGGTAATCAGATCTTACCAGGGGCATAACAGAGGTATTCCAGTGCGTCTTTCACGTATCCGGTATCGCAATGACAAACGAAGTATCCGTTTTTGTTCTCGCAAGAATGCGAACACTGGGGCCTCGCTTGCTGACACACGTTCACATCCTGACAATAACATAGGTTCTACTTTACATGTGGGTTAAATGGAGTATGCAACGAACAAAAGAATAACAGCATAATAACTAGGTGTACCAAAAAATTAGATACCTCACACCGTTTCGTAGTATAGTTGTACTGCATCATGGAGTTAGAAAGCAGACAAATACACGTGGGCCCCTCGCGCTCCGGACTGCAGGCTGTGTTGTTACCACCGCAAGAGAAGTTGGCACACATCGTATGCCCTGCAAATTAAAGTAACAATACTACTCCATGCAAGACTTACGATCCAATAGCCAAATTGTATTAGAGTTATATATCTTGAGGACTTTATTATCGGTGAAGTAACATCCAATGTTCTCTTTTGTGTTCTTCCTTCGTTCGTTCTACTTGATCTCTCGTGTTCTTTTTCCCTCAACCTCTTGTTGCAGTTGTTTTTTCACTTGTTCCATATACTTACCTTCTTGATCTCTTCTTTTTCTCTCCAATTAATGTAGTTGTATATTGAGTTCAAAAAACAAATTTTAACATCGAAACTTACATTTATCACAGAATTTTCCCTCATCACTGCCGTCCCTACAGTCATGTATGCCATCGCACATCTGATCTTGTGCCAAACAGAATGAAGAGTCGTGGCATTTGTAGTTACGTGGACCGAGTTCGGGAAATTCTAGACATTCTACGCCATCATTAACCGTGTGGGGAAGAAGAGCGTGCCCTAAAACAAGCGAAATATCATCTGAAATACTTGCAGTCCTTATTCTGCTTGAAAAATCAGAAACAACAATAACCGTTGTACGCACACGCATAACACGTTGTTCACGATTATCTATACTAATATTATAAAGAGGAAATATTTGTATTTTTGTATATTTGTATGTACTGAAATAACTAAAAAAACTACTTTGCCGATTTTAAAAAATCTTTCACCGTTAGAAGGGTAATTTATCTGTGAGTAACATAGGCTATATTTTTTATTTCTTTTATTAGGCTGTCTTTTTTTTAATTTCACGCGGACGAACTCGCGAGCAACAGCTAGTTAATAAATACATTTCAATTTATATATCCCAAGAAGATAGGCTGCCCAATATCTAAGCCAAAATATTAAGGTTTACAAAATCTAGTGCGACGACCCTACATGAGTGGGATAAGGACAGGGACATGAAGTTTTTACTTCTGCTGTTTTTGCGTCTTCTTTCAAGTTATTCAGGATTTTCAATTAATAATAAACTTATTTGATATTAAATTGTACTTACTGCAAGTGGAATCAATATCCTCGTCGGTTCTGTCTCTGCAGTCGTAAGTACCGTCGCAGGTCCATAGACGAGAAATGCATCGGTTGCTGTCGCATACAAACCCCTTACATGTGGACTGCAATGAGAAATTTAAAACTACCTACATAATTCAGCGTCTTATCATCGCAAATATATTATTTGCGGTAATTGTCTCAAAACATTTCAGCCAAATGAACTAGCCAAAATGTGATGAAGTCAAGCAATTATGTGTAAAGCAGCGAGTAATTTAAATTTTTTAAAGAGAATATTCTAGATTTTAGTTCTATTTCATAGAAAAATAATGACCATATTATATTTTATTTCCAGTTTCAGCCGTAAGGCCATCAATATAAATTACTTTGGGGCATTAAGAATGAAAAAGTTCAGATGATACAAGACAATACCAACGTTTATAATCTCTGGAAGCGTGGTACAGTTGGCTTCATCGCTGCCGTCCTCGCAGTCGACGTCCTTATTGCAGATCCACGTGTTGGGTATACAGCGCTTCTGGTCCAAGCAGAGGTACTGGTGAGTCTGGTTGCATAGGATGGCGTCCGGGTGATGATCCACTGCAAAAAGACGAGAAATGACCGAAGGAAAAAATGCCAGGAAATAATTGACATCAAAAATGGCGGGAAAATTGAAGTGTTTATCACCGTATACAACTCTTATCCATAGAGGAATATAAGTATCTATACTAATATTATAAAGAGGAAAGATTTGTATTTTTGTATGTATTGAAATATATTTTTTTAATTAATACAATGGTAAGGATGGGATAGACTTACCACAAAAGTTCTCATCGCTGCCATCATCACAATCAATGTTGCCATCACAATAGCTCTGCAAGGATACACAGCCGCCGCCGAGGCACTGGTAAACTTCATCTCCGAGGCACGCCGGCTCGAACGTCTGCATTTCGTCCATAAACTGACTGTAGCTCGGCGTCAACCATATTACCAACACCAGATATACAGCCTTCATATTCTGCAAGGAGATCGAATGGATTACATACATTATAGTTTGTTCATAAACGTCACAAACAAACGGCTCGAGCCTACCCTAAATAAAAAGTGATTAGGCCTTACTCAGCGCGCTGACCCAGTGTCTAATGGTTGTATATTGTATTCTATTGCGAAATATCCACCGCCTATTGTGAAAATCATTTTGATAACTCTTGTCATATTTAAGTACATTTGCTTGTAGATAATATTAAATGAAAAACCTATTAAACTATGTCGGGTCTTTACCAAATCAACACATTTGACCCCAGTGTACTGTTTCGGATAACAATTATTACGTGTTTGGAAGACCCACAACCAAACTTGCGTAACCGAGGTCTACGGGCCCATGAGAATACGATTAAAAACAGTATACAATATCGCTAAAACCCGTGAAATCATTTTTCAAACATATTTATGCTACTACCTACACGTAGCGCTAGTAAAATCGATCAAAACGATTAAAATACGAATAAAACGAATAAAATCTCATTAATCATCTTCAAACATGTGGTACTCAGATGTCTCTTGAAATATAATTGTTATTTATAAATAATTAAGCAAGAAAAATGCAATCGCGTTTGCACCTAATTAATAAAAACCCGAATGTGGCAAGGATAGAAGGATAGGCTATTCATTAAAGCAACCAGACCTAGTAAGACTTTAGATTTGATAAATTATAAGCGACGTATCAAAAGCGGACAAAATAAATTATGATTATTTACTTTATAATTGTAACAAGGAAATTAGTTTAACTTACCTATTTAATTGAATATCACTTCATCTAACTAGATTTTTAAATGTATTTCTTCAATTAATAAAAACTTATCCTAAAGCGTTACCACGTACTATGTGGTGGACGGTTAAATGGATGAACTACCAATAATTAAACGGTTAAATCAAATTAAATTTTGAAATACCCTCATTCTGCACTTATTTAATTGAGTTACTAGTAAATTGTTTTTAGTAAGTGCTGTAAAACTAGCAAACGAATTATCCGTTAAAATTGTCATTTAAAATCAATAGCGAGTACTAAAATTGTTTTTTTTTTCTCGAAACACTTTATTTTTAATCTGTTAATATAGTTTGACGTCATCTGACGTCTCGTTTTGTCGTTTGACACAATTTTGACAGGTCATAGTCCAACTTCTTCCGAAACTTTTTAAAGTGTAAAACTTTAAATATTTATTTATAATTAGTTAACTACTTTAGTGTTGTTTTATTACAATTTGATTTAGTTTCCAACCAAAATATGGCTTCCAAAGTAGCAAAATCCTTGTTAAAAGTTTCCTCTCCGAGTTCAACCGTGAAGTTTGGTATGTGAAAAACTTTAGTTTCTAATTTTAAAATTTAAGAACAAAACACAATCTGCATGCAATAAGGTTAATTTTTTTTTTTAAATTACAATAACTGCTTAATACGATTGTCGGCAAAGTATTTAATTTCGTATTGTGACACAGCTAAATAAACTTTGGACTCTACATGGTTATTTGGCATCATTACGGTATTTAGGAAATATTCGTATGTTTACTGGACTTTGGTCTTAAATTACGATGATTTTCTCCAATTTCAAACAAAATATTTTCACCAACAACCAAGTTAAATAGAATATCTTCTAGAAATGTTATATTCCTGTTAAGAGAAAGGACTGGTTTTGAAAAAAAAAACCTGATTTCTTACCTACCTGATTTTCTTATTGATTTAAGTCTAAACAGCACCTAACAACTTCGTTTTTTTCTAAAATAAACTTAAACACATTTTTTTTATCTATAGATACAGCTAGAAGAGCACTCAGCGTGAGTGCAGCATTACAACAGAAGAAGACATTACCTGACCGCACCGGCAAGAATGTGGTGCTGGTGGATGGAGTCAGGACTCCATTCCTCGTGTCCTTCACTGATTATGCTAAGATGATGCCTCATGAGCTTGCCAGACATTCACTGCTGTATGTACACAAACAATTAAAAACAGCAAAACATTGAAAATAGAAATATCAGATGTTATGATCAGGACAGTAAATTTCTATTAGACACCATAGTTTAAAAAGTTATAAAGATCAAATTGCAAATCATTATTGTTAACCGGCTAAATCTTTAACTGGGTTTATTAAATTTATGTCTCAAATAATTAACTGCAATCATACTAATATTATAAATGTGAAAGTTTACATAGATTTTTGTAGCCTAAATGGCTGAATATGTCTAAATGAAATTTGGTATAGATGTAGAGGATATTCTGGAAGAACATATAGGCTACTCACTTTTTTTTTTTTTAATTCAACACTGATAATGACGTTGGTGAAAGCTAGATAATACATTTTATAATTCTAATATACTAATCATAGTTTTGTTACCTTTTTCACAGTGGCTTACTGCAGAAAACCGGAGTATCGAAGGATGTGATTGACTACATAGTATATGGTACTGTCATACAAGAAGTGAAGACATCCAACATTGGTCGTGAGGCTGCACTTGCTGCTGGCTTCAGTGATAGAACACCAGCGCATACTGTTACCATGGCTTGTATATCTTCTAACCAAGCTATAACCACAGGTTAGTAGAAAATTTCTAATGATTTATTAATTTTTAGAAAGTACTGAAGGTATAACCTATTATGTTGGAATGTTTGTTTTGGACAGTCAAAATGTCTTTTAATTATACATAAAAAGAAAGAATTTTCGTTCAGCTTTTTTAAATATTGATAATTTTCCAACTAACAAAGTAGGTTTTCACACTTATGTGTTTTTATGTATGGGTTTGTATGTATGTAATCCAATGTGATGGGTGCACAACCAAGTTCGAATCTCACTTGGCACATATTGCTCTTTTCAATTATTTTTTTTATATTTATTGAGAATATTAACCTATATTTAGTAAGTGATGTTTTCATCTTCAAGTTTAGGTTATTTTTGTGGTGTAGACAATTAAATTTTGTTCTTTAGTGAATACTTGTAAATGTCTATAGGAGTTGGTATGATAGCTGCGGGTGCGTACGACGTGATAGTAGCGGGGGGTGTTGAGTTCATGTCCGATGTTCCCATCCGTCATTCCCGCAAGATGAGATCATTGCTGCTGCGTCTCAACCGCGCTAAGACACCTGCGCAGCGACTCTCACTTATCGCCTCTATACGACCGGATTACTTCGCACCTGAGGTGAGAGTCTAGTTAAACTGTTTAAGAATATTGTCACTAGATGGCGTTAACGGCGAGTTGGAACACGCTGATGTTTGCTTGAACAATAATTTACATGACTACCTTAAAATTACTAGTAGAGGAATCGTAAAGTAAAGATGTTTATTGTATTACGAACACTATTCTTACAATCTCAGCTAAGTAAAAAACTAGCCTAAAAAAACTGTTCACTTCATTCTTTAATAATCTACTCCATGGTCAATTACATCTTACTATAGCATAGTAATTTTAACAACTGGTTCTTTTAATAATGCAAGCGAGTACCTGAATTCGTCAAAATCTGCTCCCGTTGCCCATAGACATTGTAGATACGTTAATATTAATCGACAGAGGACCCAAAAAAGGATATTTCCACTGTCTATGATCAGCATTACATTAGTGAAATACCTCTAGTTGCCGGCTGTCGCGGAGTTCTCATCAGGGGAGACGATGGGCCACAGCGCGGACAGACTAGCTGCCGCATTCGGCGCCTCGCGCACTGAACAGGACGAGTACTCGCTGCGTTCCCACACGTTAGCCGCTAACGCCAGAGATAAGGGATATTTTACTGACCTCATCCCTGTTAAAGGTAAGGTATTAAATCCTCGTATATGTTTACAAATATAAATGCGAGATTTTAAATGTATGGATGTTTGGTAGAGTTTGTAGCCTAGATTAGCGAATTTCCATTAAATTTGATATATACGTAGAGGATAGTCTGGAAGTAATTGTGTTATAAATATTTTATTCAGTTTTTTGGTTATTTAAATATTCCCTTAGTGTGTATTCTAGTACTAAATTTAACTTAGGTATGCTTGGTAACAAATTAACGATTCTGAGTTTAAATGAATCATCTCACATATCTCAATTTTTATCTTTTTTAATTCAGCAATCGATTTAAACACTCATGTAAATTAATCGATTATTTAAAAAAAATCTTTATTTTCACTTCAAATTGAATGAAAAAAAAAAATAAAAAAGTAATAGAGGACTCCCAGAAATAACTGAAGAATATAAAATAGTGTGTCTCTTTCTAGTGGAAGGTAAAGACGGTGTGGTAGAGAAGGACAACGGTATCCGCGTGTCCACTCCGGAGCAGCTGCAGAAACTGAAGCCAGCGTTCGTGAAGCCGCACGGCACAGTCACTGCCGCC
>LD688946.1:4044608-4058114 GCA_003118335.3 Papilio memnon
GTGGGGACGTATAGTGAGCTAGCTGGTAGTTTATATGCCAGTAAGACAGTTGCTCTGGCAAGGATTGTTCGACTAATTGGAGCGTTAGCGATTAAATTACTCATTTACAAGGCTGTGACCACAGACTTATCAGAAATAGACATGTTTATATGAATTTAAAATATACTGTCCATAATAAATCCATAGACAATAAATGAAGTCTAGTCTTCATTATTTGGTGAATTCCGAAACGTATTGTATTTTTTCTTATTAAAAATGTTCTTTTAAATTACACAATATTGTAGTTATGGTACAGTCGCGGAAATACTCGGTTTTCCACATCAGGAAAAATTGTCTTGTTCATTGCAACAAGATAAACACCGCCTCTTCCTACAAATAACCAACTTGCAGTGAATGCACGACTAAATAATAAAAAGAAACTAGCTGTGTACTAACCGACATTTTTTTCGTACAGATACATTTATAAGCTGCGTTTTATTGATTTTTGTTCCGTGTTTTGTTTGAAAATGTTCAAACGATTGTAGCTTTGAAGATGGAACACCGTCAGTTTCCCTGACTGTACATATGTCAAGTATAAAGTCTTACATGTGAATTTTTCATCCTAACATGCCTCCAGAGCGCTGGCGTGGAGGCGAGCTGCTGCCACAGCTTGCAGACACGTGCGCTGTGCGCGAGGTCCCGCATACCTAGGTACTGGAATATCTGTCAAATAAACACTAAATATTATTCTCTGATTATAGGAAGACAATTGAATATGTAGTGTATTTATAAATTATAATTCCTATTTAATTTATTATATCCCCTTCCTGTTATTCTATCTATTTTTTATTTAGATAATAATCTATATATATATTTTTATATTATTAGTAATCATTTATAAGACTACTAGCTGTTGCCCGTGACTCCATCCGCGCGGAATTAAAACATTAGCCTATGTGTTCTTCCAGACTATGTTCATCTGTGCAGTCTGTTAATCCGGAGATACCTTCTGACAAACATCCATCTAAGCATTCACATTTCAAATTAGTGAAATATTAATAATAATGATGAAAATGATTATATTAATAATAAATGCTAAATTAAGATGGACGTTTGTTGGAAGTTTGTACTAAGCTGTTGAACTCTCGATGGAATTTGGTATTGATGTATAGTATATGCTCGAACTTATAGGCTACTTACTTTCGTATATATTTAAATTCCACACTAAGTCGCGGTCGAAAGCTAGTTCATATTGTTAAGAAGAAAATTAGTACCGCGCTGTAGAATTGGCGCAACACTAGATTCTTGGCATAAACGTCACATATCTAACTGACAGCTGTCAATGTCAAGTGTAGCTCTCAGTTTTTTAAGTTATTACGATAGAATCATCATCTCCCCCACCTTATCCTACTCCCGTAGGGCGCACCGGGTTTTCGTCTTCCAAATAACTCTGTCATCCACCATCTCAGTCATCACTGCTTTCTTGATCATGTCACCTTTCACGCAATCCATCCCTTTCTAGGTCTACCTCTACTAGTGTACCCCTCCACATTCCCGATATCACGACAGAATCAATCTATACTAATATTATAAAGAGGAAAGATTTGTATTTTTGTATTTTTGTATGTATTGAAATAACTCAAAAACTACTGGGCCGATTTTAAAAATTCTTTCACCGTTAGAAAGGTAATTTATCCGTGAGTAACATAGGCTATATTTTTTAATTTCACGCTGGCGAAGTCGCGAGCAACAGCTAGTTAAAAATATATTCACCTGTACAGCGACATTATAGTTAGCTTGTTGTGCCCTCGTGTAGAATGCAGTAAAATGGTCCACTTCCTCGAGGCGGGGGCGGCCGCGGCGGCGCGGGGAGGCCAGCGGGGACGCCGCGCCGTTCGCCACGCGCCCGCGCGCCTTCTCGCTGCAACACAACACCTCAACAATGGCGGACTTCTATACAAATGACACATACAGTTGTCCCTTTCCATTTCAAACAGTGTAAAAGAGATGACAATATCCTACTTTGATACAATTAGCCGTAACATTAACTAT
Source organism: Papilio memnon (assembly GCA_003118335.3). Lineage (NCBI taxonomy): Eukaryota > Metazoa > Arthropoda > Insecta > Lepidoptera > Papilionidae > Papilio > Papilio memnon. The sequence goes on from LD688946.1 coordinate 4,046,640, forward strand.
TAAAATAAAATGTTTCAAACTTTTAAATATTTATCAATTTATAAATTTATATCTAAAAAAATAAATAATTATTACCTTTTTCCATATTGTTTTGTATATTTAATTATTCAAGAAATCCGTTTTATTTATATATTTATTATAAATAGCAAGCCCTAAACACTATCATACAGAAATTGTTCAAACACGTGCAAAATTCACATATATTCCATATTATATTGTGTTTGTTTAAAAATTAAAGCCGTAGCCGTACCGTAGAAATCCACGGCCACATATTACATATTGTTGTCTTTATTTTGTAATAAGGAGAGAAAGGGACAGCTTCTAGTCCATACTAATATCACCATAAAAGTACATTATCACTAACATATGATAGACATTTATTGCTAAATTTTAAAACCGCGCGAGCGAAGTCACAAATATTTTTTTTATCATAAGGAGGCAAACGAGCAAGCGGCCACCTGAATTCGCCAAAATGGCGAAGCGACCGCTGCCCAGACATCCTCAATAGCGGATGCGTTGGCTACCCTAAATCTACGGAGGAGACGCACATTAAAAGGATATTTTCCCTTCCTATGCGTCTCCTGCACCGTCAAATCCACGTTCCCTACCCATCTATTTCTTATAAGAGGATGGGAAGGAAAAGGGACTAAAGTTGGGCATTCACAAGTACGTAATATAATTTTAACAGTGGATTTCTACGGTCACAAAAAACAATAATTTCATTCGTGACTTATTTTATATTGCTTTAACGTAAAACATTTAAGTGCTATATTTAGTTAAATATCGACCTATGCCATTTGACCACAAATACATTAAATTTCAAACCTTAAAATCTTAAAATCACAAGACAACATTAAAAATATAACAGTCACTGGATATCTGTGAGTCTCCATTAAACAAAAACATTGATCATTTTAACATGTTTGTGCAAGTATTTCTACAATGGAAACCCACGTTAACACTCGCTTATACTAAAACATAATAATTAAAACTAAAATATTACATATATGGCAATTTTGAATTAAATAAGTATGTCATTTCAAATATCTTGCAAGCGCAAGGTCCTTCCCTGTACGCCGTTACATCCGAGCCACTAAGACATTTGAAAACCTCTATACAAAGCTACACTAAGCGGGCATACCTTTGACTAAACTATCGCACAACTGTTGTGCGATTGTCGATTGTTTCGCTGCCTCAACTGTTTAGTTGCACAACTAAAAATCGAGTAGTGTGCGCAACTCCATATAAGGTCATGGGAATCAAAGCGCGACTAAACAGTTGTGGGATAGTTTAGTCTTAATTGTATTATTTGGGCACAGAAAACAAGACAGCTATAGTACAAAGACCTTGTGACGACATTAAAAGAGGGCGCTAGTGAGCTGAAAGCCTTACTAAAGAAAAAAAAATCACTCATTTAACAGTTGTCAATTTTTATCCAGATAAAAACTGGATTACACTGGTTCAAACCAGATCAAACCGGTTCCAGCCAGTTAATATCAATACCTTTTTAGTAGATAAAAATGGACAAGTAAAGACAATAGAAACAGAGTTTCTCTTTACAATGCATCCATCCCTAGAGAGTGGATTTGGGGGGGGGGGGCAAATCGACTCCCCCTTGTTTTATCAGCTATATACATCTATATCAGATGTTATATATTGAATGGTAAACATATATATCCATCAGTGTGGGTCCGTATGTACTAATGAACGGGGTACTATGATAAACCGCCTGCCGTTGAGCAGGGCCAGCGACTGCGGCAGTGTGGGCCTGACGCCAGCGGGCGGGGCACTGCTGCTGGTCGGCGCCGCTACCGCCCACACGCGGGTACCGTCCTCTTTACCTCCCGCTACCTAAAAAAGAAAAATAAACAAAAACTACATTTACAATATAGTTTCACGTCTACTAATTACTAAATATTTGTTGATTTATAAGAAAATAGACTTTAAAACCTTATTCTATGATATCAAATATTATTTTCATTTTAATCCATTGAGTGTAATTTAAGAAATTAAGGAGTAAAGGGTTAGCATGGTATGGGCATGTTATGAGGAGGGATGAATCGCATGTAACAAGGATGTTAGTTTTGAGTGTGTACAGCGGTAGAGGTAGACCTAGAAAGAGATGTATGTATTGTGTGAAAAGTGACATGAAGGGAGTGATGACTGAGATGACGGATGATAGAGTTATTTGGAGGACAAAAACCCTGTGCGCCCTACGGGAGTAGGATAAGGTGGGGGAGATGATGATGAGTGTAATTTAAGAAACATCTCACCTTCATACGTAGCAGCACTCGTTTATCAGGTCTAACTTTAGCGGGCACCGGCAAAGGGCTGGGCACCCCAGAGGGCCGTCTCCCGGAGGCCACGCCCCCCGCCACGCCCTCCGGTCCGACAGCGGGGGTGACTGTCGCTCCCGATTTGTGCGTCAGTGGTGGGGGCTCTAATGGTGGGGAGGTTGATTTTCTGCAATTCTGTAAACACATGGCATTGTGTATATAAATTTTTATCTTACTTTTTACTAATATCATAAACAAGCTATTTCTATCGACGTTGTCCGCGTGAAATAAAAAAATATAGCCTATGTTACTTACAGATAAGATAGCTTTTTAATGGTGAAAGAATTTTTGAAATCGGCCCAGTAGTTTTGAGTTATTTCAATACATACAAAAACACAAATCTTTGCATTTTATAATATTAGTATAAATATGAAGGTTTAGATGTTTGTTAGAAGTTATCTCCGGAAATTTGACACAGATGTAGAAATCGTTCAAGCGAACCTGCTACCTTTTAACTACTCATAGTAGATTCGCCATTTTAGCGAATAGACATACCTTGCATAGAAAGTTACTAGGTGGTAGTTGTGAGTGCGGCAATCCTGCGCACGCGGGGTGGTACAGACAGAGACAGGCGGCGCAGGCGAGCGAGGGCACGGCGCCGCGCCCGCACGACAATGAACACGGCTCTACGACGCGACGTGCGCTCTGCTATTCACATATACATACAAAAATACACAAGATGATTACGAACTGGACTTTTAATCTAAGTTTTTTTATTTTATATTCATTCATTCATTATTTATCTCACCTATTGTAAATAATACGATGTATAGCTTAAGCAATATAAAAAACAGGGTATATTTTATAAGTTTTCGATACGCGTAAATAAATGAGTTCCAAATTATTCCGCAATATGGCGAATATTTTTATATTCCTGGACAGATAACGTCATTTGATATCTAAACAACTGCTTAACATACTTCATGCTAATTTAACTTCGAAACTTTAGATGGATGGATGTTTATTACTAATTATTTTCAAATGGCTTTAAGGATCTCAATTAAATATGTCACAGATGAGGCACATTGCCTAGAATTAGACTACTTAGGGCCTGTCCCACCGAATTGTAAATTGTCTGATAATACAACGTGTAAAATATGTGATGGAAATATCGGATTTTGTTACCTTATCTGACAGTGACGTCATAAGCTATCTGAGCCTCTATCAGCCAGTAGTGTGACAGGCCCTTAATAAGTTACACTATAAGATACCTTAACATCAACTTCTGTTCTCGGCTGCTGCGGCCTGCTCTGCAGCGGCGGCGGCGGTGGCGGCGGTTGCGGTTGCGGTTGCGGTTGCGGTTGCGGTGCTGTGTGCGGTTGCGGCGCGGTGTGCGGTTGCGGTTGCGGTTGCGGTGTCGCGGCCGCCGCCCTGGCCCCACACGCACACTACACTCGCGACCGCGCTCAGTACCCGTTGTCGGAGGGTTAATTGCACCATTGTCAATTAACCCCCCACATCACTTGTACTGGGATTACATATTTCACATACAATATAGTCATATAACAAGATATTCTTATACTAATACAATAATTTTTAATTATACCTTAGTTTACATTTCAAAAATTATTGCATCACCTTAATACTAGACTTAGAACTAAAACTTAACCTTACATGTAGATGTGGTCAAATGCATCCTAAGGTTTCTATATAAAATATAACATATAAATAACTTACATTAAAAACATTCATTTTTAAAATTCCCAAAAATCAAACAGTTGAATCGTTGAGTTGTGGCTCACCAATTAAATTACCAGCTCACAGCACAACGAAGTACTATAAGTATAAGAGCTGATGATGAACTATCTGGTGACTCTCAACTCACGCTCATTCCTTTACATACTTAAGAAACTTGTATACCTTCGGTTTCTAAAATACGTAATAAGAGTTATGGACAAAATCCATATACAGGATGATCCTTAGGGACGGATCACAAGCTTTATTGAGGTAAAACTCAATAGCTATCATTCAAACGCAAAATATGTATGTCAAAATTTACATAACTTTCAAACTATAGACAATCGGTAAACGTACTTTGCGCTTAAACGATAGCTATAATACTCCTCCTACCTCCACAAAGTTTGTAATCCGTCCGTTTAGAATCACCCTGTATTATGAAACCGAATGTATATTCTAGTTTCTCAAGCATTATAATTACGTACATATGATCTGTGAGTCAGATAACTGATCTTTACACACGCACAAAGAGCTGATCTGCAGATCAATTTTAAGTTACCATGTCTAGTTACTTAAGATTGGTATTACCTTGGTTTCTTCCACGCGGCGGTGTTATTATTATCAGCGGCTGCGGGTGGTGTGGCAGCGGTGGCAGTGGCATTAGCGGTGGCGGTGGCAGTGGCAGTGGCGGCGGCAGTGGCAGTGGCCGTGGCAGTGGCAGCCACTGCGGCCTGCAGACGCCGGCTCTGTTTGGGCGCGCTCGCGACTGGTGGAGTGCCATTATTGCTCAACCGAGAACCCAATGATTTCACCTATATAATAAATTAATAATTAGTTTTATAGAAAGTTCTATCTTTCAATTTGTATTTATTAAAAATTCTCTTCATGTTATATACAAAATTTAAAATAAAGAATAAAGTATGGACTTACTGCCCGGTTTAAATTATTACAGTCCAGCGATATAAGTCAGCGCTGGATTACAAATGGGAAAAGTAAACACACTGGAATGTATATTTAAATTGTTACGAAATTTCCGAGACAAAATAAGCGTGTAGCATATCAAAACGTAATAGACTAATAGAAAATTTCTACGGTCTCTACGTTATCAGTGAGTGGCATAGGCTGTTTCTTTTTAATTACACGCAGGCGAAGTGGCGAGCAATAGCTAGTAGTATTAACTGACCTTTAGTTTAGCAGGGGGTGATTTGGGGGTAGCGGGTTCTGGGCTGGCTCCCTTAGGGGGCTTCGGTTTGGGAGTGCGCTTGCCCTCCAGCGCGGGCTGCACTGCCGGCACAGGGGACTCCACGCGACGCATTAACTTCGCATCTCTGAAAATATCAATTAAAACACATTTACAAACGTGATTCTTATTTATATTAATATTGTAAAGAGGAAAGATTTGTATTTTTGTATGTATTGAAATAACTCAAAAACTACTTGGCCAATTCAAATAATTCTTTCACCAAAGCTATTATACGTTATCAGTGAGTAACATAGGGTATGTTTTTTATTATTCTTTAATTTCACGCAGGCGAAGTCGCGAGCAACAGCTATTATTTTATACAATTCCTTATGTTCCAGGACAAACCATTGTCCCCGAGTTGTTAAATTATCATTTAAAACAATTTTATTTAGGAAATCTAAACTAAGAAAATGCTGCATTAAATACGAAATTGCATACTTTTTAGTATTTACAATAATATTATATTATATTATTATATTAATATTATTTACCTTATTATTTCCTTTTCTGGATCATCAACCCCGAGTGGCTCTTTGAAGAATGAGAAATTTTCCAATGTCAACCCTGTTCCCGATAAATTTTCTCCGACCTAAAACAGACGATATGCAATATTTTACATACTAAAATATTTTTTTATAATATTAAATATCTTTTCAAATAAAAAACAATTTAATGCCTACTAATTCTACATTATTTTTAAATACAAATCAAATACCTTAGTAAATATTAACTAAAGGTGCAATTAAGGCAAGCATTGCATTAAACAGAACGATTTAGCCCAACTATCTACAAAATTGTATTACATATTCGAAATAATCTAGACTATTATAAAGACAAAAGATTTGTATTTTTGTATGTATTGAAATAACACAACCTACTAGACTAATTTAAATTTAGACTATTCTTACAATTTTAATAATTTCCCGCGAACGAAGTCGCGAGCAACAATTAGTTGTATGATTTAAAAAAATACATTAAAACACGTATATTCACCTCTCTACTAGATCGTAACTTCTTGCCTTGAGGTGTATAATAATAAATATCAGCATTCCTTCTAGAATGTGCGTCCAGTGCAGCTCGGTACACCAGCTCTCGTCTCCAACCTCGTTCTAGAGGTACACGTAGTAGGGGCGACGACATCTCTGTTGTTGATCGACGCCCGCGCATACCGGGGGACGCGCCTGCTTGCTAAAATAACACGTAACACTATGAAATAAGGTTTATTATTGTTTATCTAATAAATATGTTATACACCGTATGTCACATGCTGAAATCTATACTATTATAGTGAGTTAGGGCCTGTCCCACCACTGGCTGTTAGAGATAGCTTAAATATGACGTCACTGTCAGATAAGGTAACAAAATCTGATATTTCCATCATATATTTTACACGTTCGTTTATCAATTTACAATTCGGTGGGACAGGCCCTAAGAATTGTATTTTTGTATGTATTAAAAATAACTCAAAACTGGGTCGATTTTAACAATTCTTTCACCGTTAGAAAGGCAATTTATCTGTGAGTAAAATAGGCTATTATTTATTTTCAGGCGGACAAAGTCTCGAGTAACAGCTAGTAGGTTAAATTTTAGACAGTATTAGGTGCATCATCAAGTGTAATAGATATCAATGTATATTAGATATATCAATTAGATAATTGGAAAATTCTTTTAAGTTCTTCCGAGGAGATAATTTTTTAGAACAATCTAAAATAGGATAGTTTTAAGATCAAACTATATATAAATTGAATTCGCACTGCATATTTAAGGATTACATATTTTTAAGCAGCAATTCCTAAAATAAATTTAACTTTCTTTGAGATTAAAAACAATAATTGTATATTTTAACATTAAATACAAATTCTTATATAATGTATACCTTAAAATAATTAGGAAACACTGCCTAAACTTAAAGTAATACATAAATGATGAGATATTTAAAAAAATATTTAAAAAGCAAAAATCACTAGTAGTCATTTAAGTTCTCAATTTTAGACTTCAGCTTTTAACCTAATTAGTGTGGTTTAACCTCCACTACTATATAAATAATAAAAATATTTAAAACCATTAAGAAATACTTAAAAAGGTTGATCATTGTATTGCAATGACATAAAAAAATCAATGATTTAAAAATGACAAATTTTACACTATTAAAAATCAATAATTGCATTATTTTTTATTAGATGTAAAATTTAATCTATGGCAACATTTTTTTTTTGTCTCTGTTCTTTTCATGGCTACTACTTACTTTGTGTTACTTGCTACCTGTTTATTGCATAATTGTTGTAAGAAGCTTAAAATAAATGATTTCAAACAGAATAACTATTATTTTTAAAGCTTTTAGCTTAATATGTTAGTAAATTAACACAATATGCTTAAATAAAAAAAAGTTAGATTATTAAACCAAAAAAACCACATTAATTAATAATTGTTAAGTCATACCCGAACACCAGTTCCAATAGTTATTGTAAGTCGTGTCGAGGGCGAGCACTGAACAATATTAAAAAATCACAATTAGAATTGACACATTTATATGTAAAACATGCATTCAAAATTTTATACGACAATCCCTATAACGCAAGATTTAAGCACATTGGAAACATAACTATACTATTGCACGACGTGCCAACTGCTATGGTCAATTAAATATTGACCTATCCAAAATAAACAGTTACATCTGTTAAGAGACCTTAAAAGAGATGTAGCTATTTTCGTCATAAGAGATCGATTTTTTTTTAATAAAAGGTGGCATATGAGCAAGAGGACATCATCGCTAAAAGTGATGTGATCGCTGCCCATAGGCCTGTGCAATAAGTTAAAAATGTCTATTTCTAAAACACCAATGATATTTCCTTCCTATAGATTATCCCTCCCTTGCCTAATCCTCTATCCTTTCCCATCCTGTCCATATTAAAAACTAGTGAGAATGGGAAGAGGATTAAAATTGGCTTCCGTCACCATAACAACACAAAAATACTTTTAAATCACATCCATATTATCTAGACTTTAAAAAGTCTAGAATCGTCAATGTAATATTAAACGCTCTTACATTGATTTTTTTTATAAAGTCATTCCTGCGCAAAGTTACCGCTACCTGCTTATTGAAGACATTATATTCTAAGCGAGATATTTTAACAGCCTAGAACAAGGGAATTTAATGAAACTTGATAGACATAGAATATTTTAAACTACAATTATGTATTGCTAAACTGCCGCTAAACCTGTACTTATATGCACAGTTATTTTTAATTAGTACATTTTAAGAATATTTGACAACTTTTGTTAAAGTAATTTAGTTATGTATTTCAACATTTTAAGCTATAAAATAGATATAGTCTTTTGTATCTTGGGTTGTTTTTTTTTTTCAGTTTATGTCTTAATCAAAATTGTTAAACACATCATTAATCAGCACATAACTCGAACAAAAGCAAAGGCTGGGAAATGCTCATGAAAACATGCAAAACAATTGAATGACATAATACATAAATTATTTAATTTTTTTATTTAAAAAAAGTCTTCTTTACCATGAGTTTGAAACCTCATACTTATTCATTAACAAAAATGAGACGATATAAATTTTTACAAATGCTTCGAGGAACCCAGAGTTCAACTACCGATAGGCATAATATTATTTATTTAATCCAAATTAATCTTTGTGTATTGTATAAAATACAGATTAATTGAGAACCTACTTGGGCGTTAAAATATATTTCACAATTCTTCTTGGTACAATACTATTGTTTGTTTTTTTTTTCACTGGTAATACACCATTAAAACATGGTGGCCGGTCTTCAGTTATTGAAAAGACTGTTGTCTTTTGGTGGCCGGTATGTTCAAGGAGTTTTTACATGTTTTGAGGTTTTAACAAGTTAGAAAAAAGGAAGAATTCAAAATTATTGTAATTAGAACAGATTGTTAATGTCATCGTATTTTCTATGTTTTTTTCTGTACACATTTTACCAATACACATGTCTTTATAAATCTATGTTTTATTTCTAAATCTTTTACGCTGTACATTTTGGCATTAAAACACGTTTAATTATGGTCTACTTATTACTTTCAAATTATTAGACGCCAGTTACTAAGAGTCTAAGTACTTCAGTATATTTTACTTATAATTCTAGAAGGTTCCAATAATCTTTAAAGTTGTCTATTTGTTCAAAATATGTAAATGTCAACTATTCAAAACTAATTCTTCAATACAAAAAACATTGTAAAGCATTTAATTATTATCGCCAGCATATTTAATACTAAAAATTAATTAAGAAATGTTGGTCTATAATGAAAAAAAAGCTGTTTCAAAAATCATAACAGCATATCACAAGGCATGTTAGCTGCCAAGCATTGCTGGTACTATTAAAGTGTGGGCAGACTGGAAAAGGCGAACTCACCTCTGTCCATTCACCATCTGACCTTGTTGATAAAGCTGATGACGGTCTTGATCCATCTGGAAATAAAAAAGTGTACACTTTGTTTATGACCAAATCTTGACAATTGAACATTGTATAATGTTTGAACACTAACAGTGTGCACACACCTTTGACTAAACTATCGCACAACTATTTAGTCTCGCTTTGATTCCTATTAGCTTATATGGAGGTGCGCACACTACTCGATTTTTAGTTGTGCAACTAAACAGTTGAGGCTGCGAAACAATCGACAATCGCACAACAGTTGTGCGATAGTTTAGTCAAAGGTGTACGCTGGCTCTTATTAATATTTAAAATAATACTCTATGACATTTCTATGCACGTTTTAGCAGTGGGAATCTAGAATGCATACCTGTGTCCTGGCGGGGTCGTTTACTTGCTTTGCTTGGCGATATTATGGCTTTCAAACTCTTGATTGGCTTCAAATCTTTAATCGCTGTTTGTACTTCTGCTTCTAAACGTTCTGTTGATACAAAGTTATACAATTAAAGTATCGGAAGGACCTATAAAGTTAAAAAATACATTAAGTCTAGATAACTCTATAGAGACAAAACGAAGTTAAAAACAATCATAATGACCAGCCCACTATACATCGCCACCGAGAGGCTTGGCCCGACTAGACCATAGAAAAAAACAATTATTAACTAATATTCCTAGTGATATACCAAAAAAAATTAAAAACAAGGTAGCCTTATTATCATAAATCAAGCTAAAACAATACACATTATCTAATAGTTATATTAGAAAAAAATAGGAATAAAACTACTTAGCACCATACAACAGACATGCCATGCGCTTAACTTGAAAAATATGTTATAATCTCAGCGGAATACTAAAACAAACCTTTAAAACACTTTATAAGCTCTGCTTACAATCCGGGTAATATCAAAATGTTAATGCAATATGGAATTTAAATGTGGCGACACTATTACATATAATCATATGTACATTCAACCCAAAGACATACAGATTTTGTTAAAAACTCACCCAAAACACGACTGTATTCTTTAAACAAGTCTTGATCGTTCGTTTCTTCAAATCCTTTAAAGTCTTCATCACCTTCTTCATTGAACGCGATTGACGCACGACGTTTAGTCCCGCGTGATTCTCCATCTTGCTCATCTTCTTGTGATTTCTCGTCTATCTCTTTCTCTTCAGTATTAACTTTGTCTTCTAGACTATCTGTGTCCGCTTTATCTATAATATAAAAACCGTTTCATATTGGTTAAAACATGTTTTAGTAGATACATACGAAAATGATGGCTGTAAAGAGTATTAACAAATAAAAATTGAACTCCTTTATCTGTTACTGCTCAACTATATCTATTACAACTCTATAAATAGATTGCAAAATGTTACAATTATTTCTACAAGCCTTTGTTCCCTTCATACGTAACAACTTTTTCATGTAAAATGAGACAATAAAGCCAATATAGAATTCAAACATCAAATCATCATATATTTTCAAATTCATCATATATCATTGCCTTGGCCGAGCCACTGACAGCCCTAGCGGACGAAGTTCACTGCATGGTGAGGCTTTATAGTAATTTGTACATGACTTTGGTTTTTTATTACGTTTCTTTTGTGTGTGTTTGTTTATATTTATATGGTTCTGGTATTTTCTATAAGGTATGATGGGACTGGCATGTTCTAAGGAACCAAAGTCCCTATAAAAATAAAGAGAAAAAAAATCATATATCATCGTAATTTCAAACAATCTTTTTTTTTTTTATACGATAAGGTGGCAAACGAGCAAGCGGCCACCTAAATCCGCCGAAATGGCGAAGCG
>LD688946.1:4080187-4091587 GCA_003118335.3 Papilio memnon
TACATTAATAACCTTACTTCCTTAATGTTGGCAGCTTGTAGTTTATGTTCCTTTTCCCATATAATGGTTTTTGTTATAATTGATTTACCCCTTAAGTTTAATAGCGTGAAAATATATAGCCTGAAGCGTGTCGTATGTGTATTTTTAATAAAGAAACAATTATTCTAAAATATGCTGACATCCTCCTGAAGTAGTGTAGTTAATAATGTGTGTTTACGCTTCATTATATTAGTATAGATTTTGTAATTGATGCTAAATGAATGTCCTTGTCTTTCAGTTCCCGTCGGTGCTGCTGGTCGCGGTTTCAATGTTCTGCGCAAGCGCAGCGCTGCCGCAGAGATACACTAATGAAGTGCTACTCTACCTCATGTTTTGGGGCGCGGCTATCGGAGCTACCGTCTCTTTCATATTCAGGTATAACTATCTCTTTCTGGTCACGTACGCTTTTCAATAGGTAACGTATTTAAGTAATTTTAATGTTGGTCCTTCGAAGGACGGATTTTATAGTTTATTTGTTATTGAAATAGCAATTTAATGTTAATTTAACTGATATGCTATACGAAATCGAATTACTAAGACTTCAAATGATTTATAAAACTGCTGCTTTAATTAAAAAACTGAAATCTTTCGAAGAAGCGACAATTTTTGAAAAAATGGTCTAGGCTATTAAGAAATATTTTAACTGCCGAATACTTAAGAAGTCTACACTAAAGGACTCCCTTAATATCCACCAAATCGACTGTGAGAGCAATAACACATTATTTATTCAATTTCAGACACGGCAAGGAGTTTGTGGAGTGGCCCCGACTTGACGGCGGGGGGCTGGCCATTGCGGGCCCCCGCGGCCCCCCGCCCTCCTTATGATAAATGATCGGCTCGTCCTCATTGTCTAGAATCTAGTTTCTAGACCAGACTACTCCAAATAGACTAGCCCAACCCCTCCCCTCCCCCCAGACTCAACCCGAAAAAGTATCTGAATTATAGAATTTGAGTTGGCACGTATTTTACGAGAGTACTCTTCTATCCCACGTGTCAACTCAAGTGTATATAATTTTTACTCCCTCCTTTTCTTATATAATGGTGTGATCGCTCGCTGTTATTATTAAGTATGCTGTAAGTTTTAAAATATCTCGGTAATAGTGAATTTAGGTAATTTTAACTTTTTAATAAATCGCTTTACATATCGATTAATGATATCGATAACTGAAAGCTATTGTCAAATCGATTTCTACAAAATTTCAATGATTTTGTTATTGTTAAAGATAATGTGCAAATTTGACGAATAAATAAATTACTATTTATTATTGGAAAAAACATTCAAAAAATGTTTTGTATATGGATTTGACAATTTCAAGCTTCCAGGTCGATTTTAGTACAAAATAAGTATATTGCCTGTGTTTTTCCAATGTTATGTAGTTTAGGCATGGAAAATGTATCATTAAAAAAAAACATGTAATTTCCTTGAATATCCGGCTTCCGAAGGACCATGTAATTTTTATTATAGAACATGAAACATTATGTAGTAAATTTATGTTTATGCCATTTTATTGGATTAACATTTAGAAACCTACAATTTTTAGTAAAATATACAGCCATTTTGCGGATATTTTTTTTGTATTTTTACTATTTAATTAAATTAATAGTGTTGTGAGTAAAAGTGACATTTTAGTCTATTCTGCGTGATTCTCATCCATTTGATCGCTTTCCAGTAAACAAATTACTATGGGAATTCAAACTATTATAATATTTGTTTGATATTAAATCTTATGGCGTAGGGAATAAGTACTAAGTTTTATGGCATAACAAATTCTTACCAAAATCGAGCGAGCGCACGCAACATGTGCATTTATTTCAAATATGTAGTTACGTATTAAAATGTTTTAATTAATTTAATGTGCATTTCCACTAAATCTAAATTTAATTGACTGTGTTTTAATGTGTTTTTCATTTGATTTAAAATTTAAAACCATTCCAAAATACGCGGGCTATGGGCGAACACAAGAATGAACCTTATTGCTTTTGTAGTAGAGTTATTATTTCAACTATAAATGTTAATAAAATTATTATGAATATGGCGTATCAATTAGTTGGCTTTCTGATGTTTTGTTCAGTAGTTTTTGAGTCAACTCTAAGCAAACTCAAAAACTACCAAACTGATTTCAATTTTTTTTTGTCCGTTTAGATATTTGCAATTTGAAACGATATTTATTACATTTCTTAATTGTTTTACTTTTAATTCAAGATCGGTTAGATTGCCGGAACATTCTAGAAAGTAATAAACTAAAGAGAGAAAGAACACAGTTTTCTTGACATAATGCAATTTTTCCTTTAAATCTTTTATTAAAAGCATATACATAGTTTTTATAAGGTTTTTTTATAAGAAGAAGAAGAAGTGTAATTTTTGGGCACATGTTGGTATAGAACGACGGACGAGCTGATTCTTACCTCAGTGGTAACATTATTTTATTTATAATATTAACCATAAAGCTTAAGAAATATAATGTATCCTAGAATATTTTGTTTTTATTTTCCTATCGCTTATATATTTTTAATGATTTTCTTTGACATGTGACTTATATTTAAGTTTTTAAAATGTTGAAATCAGCATGTTAATGATATTATAATGTTAATGACCATTTTCATTGTGCTGTTTGTTTAAAAAACTTTTGGTAATAATGATGGCAACCCCAAAGTGGTATCACATTTACAATTTCTGGACGTTTTTTAATCTGTCCTATTTTTATATACAAGTAAAGAATATTAAGAAATGTATTGTTCATTTTAGTTTATAACATGTTAATATTTGCTATTGATAACAAAAGTATTTAATCATCATCATCATCACCAGCTGACCCACTGAGGGCCTCAGAGCCTACCTAAGGGGTGACTAGGCCATAGTCAACCACACTGGCGCACAGCGGGTTGGTTGACTTCACACATATCTTTGAATTTTTTCACTGTGTACTTCACCGTAAGAACAAATATGCTTAGTTTTTTATGAACATTGTCATCACAACTTTATAAATTGCACTAATTAATCTATTATAGATAAAAACAAAGCTTGCGATTTCAATGTAAATGTTACTATACATATAATGTTTTCCAGCCATATTTTATAAACACGTTTAGACAACTTTTTACGGCACAGTTCCATTCGAAAAAAATATTTATTAATGTGGGTGTTGGCTTGTAATTGTGTAAGATTCAATCGTGTGTTGTTTTATGTAAAATTAATAAAATAAAGTTTCAATCCTATTTATTGTTTTATTTTAATAGGGTACCACTATAATATCGTATTTTTGAAAAAAAAAAATTCAACACACACGTTTCGGCAGTATGCAGTAATGAATCAAGATAATCAAAGAAAAACTAAAAAAACACAAGTTTACCCTGACCTATTCGTCTGATTAACAGTTCATATATTTATAGTGATCACATACATCATTTATTAACTACTCTAGATTTCTAAGCACGAGCCGATCGAAACAAAACAGATGTACATCTACATACGTTTTAATAGCTGCTTGTAGTGCTGTAAATTCTCTCCAGTGTTATTACGAGAGGAAAAAAGTGAAAACAAGAACATGTTTTAAATTCCCGCTAAAAGTTTGCCCTAGACTCTGAAGTGTGTAATAAATGGCTTGGTGACAGCTTTTTCGTTCTAAAACATTTTTTTTATATAACAGAAAAGTTATTTTTTTGCGTTTTTGTATGCAATCAAATGAATTTGAATTAAAAAGCACTTTACAACTACAAGCGCTAAAAAGTCTTATTCTATGAAGTAGAAAGATAGCAAAGGAGGAAACTACATTGACAAAGAAAAACTACATTCCAATTTCAGAACGATTCTCTCTGACAAATCTTTTTGCTCTTGATTTAACTTATCCAACTTCACTGTGCAAAATTTTTATTTGTTGTCGAATCTTGTGTGGTGATGTTGTGTATTTGTTGCGAAATTATGAATTAAAAAAAGAAATTCGTGATGAACTTTTGTCAATTATAATTTTTTCGTGATTTGTAGTGTTTGCTTGTGTAAAGTTTCTAGGAATATTATTCGGAAATGTGCCAACAATAGTAAATATACGCATAGTCATTTTTGCGATACCTAGGCGGCAGAATGTCTGATGAACCAGAAGCGAGGATGTGGGAAGATGAAGGGACCCGGTATGATTCTAGGAGTCGAGGGTCTTATTTTGAATCTGCATTTGCATCAACAGAACATCTTGATAGAGCCCCGTTACTGTCAGAAGTAAGTGAAAATTATTTTCGCTCGTAAAATATTTCTGTATATTTTATTCAATTATTTGACTGATACGATTGTGTGTATATTTTCATCCATATTAATTTCTATACGTGCCAAGATTATTTAATAGGACAAAGTAAATAAATTCACTTGAATAAAGTAGTCATTGATAAATATTGTAACAAATTTAAATCTCTTGAGATAATAACATAGTTTTTGATTAGATAAACATAGATTATAAAGTTGCGTTTTAGTCTACACTTTTTTTTTTAATTACGTTCAATAGCTTTTGTTGTATAAATTTAAAGTTTTTTTTTAAAAAACATTCTAAATCAAGTAATTAAACAACTTTGTTAAATCATTCCCTACTTAAAATGAATTAGGAAAAAGTTTTTACTGACTTTTCTATTACAATAAGACATTTATTTATATCTACAAAAATGTTCAGGTTGATTGGTGTATCTGGTCAATAACTTCTTGTTTATCAAGTAGTAGGGATTCCAATTAACTTAACTATATGTTATCAGGCAATTATAATTCTTGACACCTAATTAGCTATGCACATATTAAACTTTGATAAGAATATTAATTAAATTTTCAAGTCAATGAGTTTGCATTGGTTGTAACATACTTTTAATTAATTCTAAATGTGAGTTTCCATTGCTAAAACATGTTTATGAAATGTTTATTGTAGTGTGTGAGTTTTTTATCTCAAGTATGTACATATAAGATTATTTGTTTTTACTGAATGCATTCATGTAAAAAATATTTTACATTATTTTGTAACATTGTTAAGTTATCCAACATCATTTCATATATTTTATTATGCCTTTGTTTTTCATTATAGATGTTGACAAATAAAGCACATATTTTACTTCACTATTAAAATAGCTTTCACATTCAGACGTTTGCTCAATTTCCTGAAAAGGGGTTCTGCAAAAATTTTGATGGATATTTGTTTGATCTTTAGTAAAAATTTTTTATTTCACTTGGTAGTTGTCATGGGGAAAAGTATTAATATAATGATAAACATTATTCCCATACCAGTCAAACTAATACTTGTAATAAATCATCAACTTGACCTTATCCCTTACGGAGCGTCGGCTGTGCTGCTCTTTCATACATTTCTATCAGCCGTCATATCTGAATCCACTCTCTTAAGCATATCCTCATTCACACAATCCATCCATACTTTCTTAGGTCTTCCTCTTCCTTTGTAGCCATCCATATTCTTAACACTTTTTGCTTTATGTCCCCATCGTCTCGCATAACATGTCCATAATATTTCTAATAAATAAACTGTGAATTACAAATATATTGAAGAGCAGAAAACTATTTACATTATATTGTATCACTGTGAAACATCTGTCAATGTACAGTTGAAAGAAATATCATTAGTATGACAAATTATAAGTATGAGTTTTCACTGACTTAACATGTGGATAGTCTATGATGAGATGACAATAATTTTTATATGACTGTTACACCAGTGGGAACCTACAATGTATGCTTGACTGAGCAAATAAAGGTGGCGGTTACATTGACGTGCATTCTAGATAATTTTTATATTTGTTTATGACAAATATGTACGTGACAAAATCGTCACGTATTCTTGTGTATTTTATAATGTTTACTGAATTTGTGATTCTATTACAAGAGAAATAAGGCTTTTAAGAAGATCAATTTTGAATTAATATTTGACGTGCAAGCAAAATGTGTTTTTCTAACTAATAAACTCAAAAACTACTTGTACTATTTAGAAAATTCCTTAGCTTCTAGAAAGCTACATAATTACTGAATAACAAAGGCTATATTTATACTTAGTTTATTTTCTAATTCCGCGCGGACAAAGTCGTTCGCAAGTATTATATTTCTCTAGTTAGTCTTCGACTCGTATTATTATTCAAAGTATCAGACGTACTGTTAACCGGTTTATTGATTTATCTAATTAAATACTAGCTGAAAAAACTAGAAAACTTCTCTCCAATGTAGTCTCACCTTAACAAGCGACAATCATATCTTGTTATGTAACGTAGGCTACACACATTAGGTTCTCCATTTCAGGGTGGGAGGCCCTGATAGACTCAAAACGATCCCGGGAAGACGGTAACATAGAGTGGTCCTTTGTGATCCCGGAACATTCGACTTTGTCACTAGAGGTTGGCCACCGAGGGGGTTTTAGTAGGAGGCAGGGTATCTTTTGAAGGTTTCCCCCCCGACAAAAAAAAGGTTCTCCATTACGGTTATTAGGTATAACGAGTTTCGTAGTATAAAATTGTACAGTTTCGTCATACACATAGGGCTTGCCGGCATGTAAGACCTAACGTGTGTAGCTTACATAAGCCTTCGAACATCTGTGTACAAATAACAAACCCGCACTTGCAACGATATTGGTAGAATTGATTTGTATCTTTTGTTTCGTGCACTCAAACAGGAGAGACAGAGATACCGAAAGCATATTGCATTTATTGATCCGATTTTACTGTTAAATTGCAGAATTGAAGATGAGAATTGTCATATTCAAGTGAGAGTATAACTGAGATTATATTGTTATGTAATCCAAAACCGAAATAAATACTTCGCTTCAAGGATTAAACAAAATTACGGAAAAATCTAGCTGAGGCTGTCTACCTAAAATCTATTTTAATCGTAAACGCTTTCTAATGGCAATATATGCCTGAAAAAGGCCTAGAAAAGGAATAGAAAAATAAGACATCTGTCACATAAATTAATCCTTTATTCGCACAGATGATAAGTATAAGCAGTTATAAGTAGTTTGGATGGATGGATGTTTGTTATTTAGTATATCGAATTTGAGCAGGTACACAACATAGGCTGGAAGAACGCATAGGTGCATATTAAGTTTTTATTATTCTGCATAGATGAAGTCGCGGGCATAAGCTAAAGTAATAAATGTATCTACTAGAGAGTTAAAATATACTGTACCATTAAAAAAATAGTAAAATACAACCTGTGTTACTCGGCGATAACGTAGCTCTCTAATGGTGAAATTGGTCCAGTAGTTTTTGAGTTATTTTGATGCACACAAAAATACCAATCTTTCCTCTTTATATATCTATACTTAATATAATAAAGCGTAAACACACACTTCTTTGTTGCCAAAGATGTCGGCGATTACAGCATATTTTTGAATAATTCTTTTTTCAACAAAAAGCCCTACACTTACGTCACGCTTTAGGCTATATATTTGCCATTAAACTTAGGAGGTAAATATTTTGGATAAAAACCCTAATGTGGGAAAGAGACCATAAGTTGCTGCCAACATTAAGGAAGCAAGCTTGATTTGTCATCATGTCATTTTGACATTTGCAATTGATAATTTGAAAAATGTAGGTAAACAATGAAATATGGTTTTTATAATTTCATGCGGATGAAGCCGCAAGGGAACAGCTAGTTAGTATATATTACTGCGTATCGAGTTGCCAGACTAACCGGCGTCGTGCGGATCGATTCTCAGTAGCAGAAAATATCTGTGCATTCCCCTTTGTTATTTGGATGAGCATTTTGTTTCACAATCTCTATGCAGACATGATTTCATCTTACACGATTCGTTTTAATTAAATTATTGTGATACAGCAGTTTCAAAACAAGACTCGGTGGTTCAGGGGTTTAAGCATTGAACTTGTAATCTACAGGTCTTGGGTTCAAATCCCGCCATGAAATACCGCCAGTTTCCCCGACGGTACAATACCACTGTGAAGTATAATAACTGCTGCATTTGAGTAACTTTTTGAAGCACTTTATAAAAGGTCTAACTGAAGTACTGAGCTCGTACCAAAGAATAAAGCATTCGGCTGAGTACTTTGATGCTTGAAATGAAAATTATTCTCAAAGTAGGAAGTAATCTCCACGACTTAAATGTCAATTATGTTGTATTTTAAACCTTAATGCTAAGGGAATGCGACATCTAATCTTTTGCACGAGTAACATTTATTTTATAAAATAACCGGCTTTCATCCGCGAATTCGTCTGCGTAGAATTAATAAAAAAGTAGCCTATAGGTTCTACCAGACTATTCTCTACACCTATGTCAAATTTCATCAATATCCATTCAGCAGTTTAGGCTACAAACGTAACAAACATCCATCCATCCATCGCTGTCCTATTTTTGAATAATTCTTTTTTTAATAAAAAGCCCGACACTTACGTCACGCTTTAGCCTATATATTTTCACGCCATTAAACTTAAGGGGCAAATATTTTGGATAAAAACCCTAATGTGGGAAAGAGACCTTAAGTTGCTGCCAACATCAAGGAAGCAAGATTGCCATGGTTTGTCATCATGTCATTTTGACATTTGCAATTGATAATTTGACAGATGTAAACAATGAAATAAAGTTTTTATAATTCCACGCGGATGAAGCCGCAAGGGAACAGCTAGCGTACATATAAAATTCGAAAAATCGAAAATCACAGTACAGTACAGTACACTCTTACACATATTCATCCATTATTTCATAACATATTTTACAATAGTTTTACATTGAAATAAAACATAAATATTGAATGTCGTAAAAACGAGAACGCAAAGCGGAAAGGCTTTATCAGCGGAGGCGATAAAACTTTTGAATTTTTTTATGAAATACTAGCTGTTGCTAGCGACTTCGTCCACGTGGTATAAAAAGTAAAACATGGCCTATGTTACTGATAACGTAGCTTTTGATAGTGAAAGAATTTTTGAAATCCGTCCAATTTTTAGTTACTTCAATCCCTACAATAATGCAAATCGTTCCTCTTAATTATATTAGTATAGGCTACGTAAAGATATGATAGAAAAAAAAATTACGGAATCGTACTTTAGACTCCAAACCTCAGGAGCCACAATCTAATACATCAACTGTGTGGCATAGAACTAACGTATCTAATGAGGGTAGGACAACTCTTGCGATCATTTGCATAATATCTCCAAGTACCCGACTTTATGTTTTATGCATAAAGCCCGCCATTCACGGAGCTCGAGTTACTCGCAAATTATTCTGAATAAAATTATAATCGTAGATATGATAATTAATTCAATATAACGTGAGTATGTTTAAATTATATTGTTTGTTTACTATGACATTTTATTAGAACACGTGGAATAGGATATCAGTATATTTAGTAAGTATTGTATGACGAAGTGTTTATTTAAACAGAATACCTAATTTTAGTACGTAGTAGAGGTAAGTCGTGTTTTAGATTAGTATAAGATTGATAAGTCCTTGCTGTCAAACTTTGTAACTTTCTGATTTTTTTTCATTCAATAAGGTGGCAAACGAGCAAGCGGCCACCTTTATCCGCCGAAATGGCGATACGACTGTCTGCCCATAGACCTACCCTACCCATTGCCTACCTTAAATCCCCCTTTGTATAATTTCCCCTTCGTATGTGTCTCCTCCACCGTCAAATTCACTTTCCGATCCAATCCTTTCCTTATAAGAAAAGGGTGGAACGGGAAAGGGACTAAAATTGGGCCTCCGTCACCATACTCATCAGACGAAACGCGGAATTGCTCCCACTTCACGACTGTCTTCTGTGTGATGAATTTCGATATGCGATATTGTTATTTATGTACAAAGTATAAAAGGAGAAATCAGATTGACTTAAACTATGATTATGAATTTTTATTAAGCCACATCCTCTTGACATACAACAAGCTTCTTGACACAGAAATTAATCCCCGTCCCGAACGGTTTTGAAGCAGCTAACAAGACCACGACAGTCGAGAGCTCATCTCGGAAGTTACAATGTTATCGATGAAGGCTAAAACATCTTTCAAACTGCCACTGGGTTCCCAAGTATGTTTTTATGAAATACTAACTATTGCTCGCGACTCCACGTGGAACTTAGCCTATGTTACTCAGTGGTTACGTAGCTTTTTAATAGTGCAAGTATTTTTAAATCGGCCCAGTAGTTTTTTTTTTCAATAAATACAAAAAAAAATACAAATCTTTCCTCTTTGTAATATTAGTATAGATGTCTGGTGCTCTATCAGAAAAATCGGAGAAAACAGTGTGATTTTTTTACAAGTGTGGAATCAGTGGAAATACATTAAACCTTCAGAGATGAGAAATGGGACTTTTTAAACACCCTGTATTTGATATAGATATGTCACGAAAAAAATCCAGGTCAATACCATATTCAATTGATCTGGTTTTTGTGGTAAACCTTTATTAAATGGATTTATCATTGTCTTATTTACTTGTATTTCAAATTTATTTTATCTATTCCTTTCATTATCCGTAACCGTATATGGTATGTGTATAGCCAGCTTTACCTTATGAAGTAGAATCGAGTTTGAGTCGCAGTCTAGTCGGTTACTGCATGTGCAACACTTTTGTGCGTCAAGATGATACCTTTAGAAGTAAGTTTTAATTTAAGTTTTATTAAGTTAAAACGTAATTGGCGTGTGTAAGCGTAACATTCTTACTTCTTACTAATATTACAAATGCGAAAGTTTAGATGGATGGATGTTTGTTAGTTTGTAGCCTAAACCGCGGAACGGATCTCGATGAAATTTGACATAGACGTAGAGGATAGTCTGGAAGAACACATAGGCTACTCAGTTTTGTTTATTTTAATTTCACGCGGACGGAGGAGTGGGCGAAAGCTAGTGTTGAAATTAATTTATGTGTAAACCATATGCCGATCATGGCACTGATATATTTTAGTTTTTAGTTCAGGCATGTCGTAATTAGAGCCCAAAATCTATGTATAAAGTTCTTTTCGCACTGTCCTTTTTAGGTCTTTTCAATTTCGGGTGTATTGTAACATAGAGGTTAGTTGATAAGTAAAGGTCATGTCTACGTCTAGACAGGTCGTCTTTTTTACTAAAATGGGATCTATTATGTATTTTAAATTATCCGATTAGCTTTACGAAGTTACAGTTCTAATAGGTTTTATATACTACGAAAGATTAAGGTGTCGGTTTGAAAGACTGGTATAAAACCTTAACGGTCAAATACTCAAACGAATCTTGGATACTTCGCTTCGTAAACGCCGCTTACAATATGATAGACGTCAAAAGTAAGGAATTTGGAGATTAAGCGTGGCCTTATCATTTAAATGACGTTTCAGTAGTCGGCAGAAAGTCTATGTGTTAGAAGATTTATGATACGAGATATTTTCATCGGAAAATTGTGGACGATGCAACTAATT
>LD688946.1:4115846-4130908 GCA_003118335.3 Papilio memnon
TTCAAAAATATACTGTAATTGCTGACATCTTAGGCAACAAAGTGTGTGTTTACGCTTTATTATATTAGTATATATTTCGTCTAATAAGTAAAGACATCCAATCACAAACTAGTTTAATATTATCTAATACCAAGTAAGTTTCGGGTATTTAAAATTTTTCGATTCTCTACTTGCACTATAACGGAACATACCTTGAAACATTTCCTTGACTCTCTCCCCTGTATCATGCAGTAGAGCGTCCAAACTTTGTCGTCGTGCGTTCTGCAGCTCAGCTCTCAGTTCATTCCTCAGTTCGTTCCTTAGCGTTCGTTCAGCGCGGATTATGCGACGTGGAGACGCCGCTGATACTTTGGACTCTAAAGGACTGGGCGGTGAGGGGGTCTTTTCGGGAGTAGACCGCGGCCGGAGAGAACATTTCTCGAAGCTTATCTAAAGATTTACAGCTATTTATGGTTTATTGGTCTCTAAAATAGTCTTAAATTAAAAAAAAAATACGTAACAAGTATAATTTAGTCGAGATAAGACAATTTTAAAGCATTTAAATTTTTACGATAATAGTATCTAAAAATATTAAGGTCCTGTCACACCAAATTGTAAATTGACTGATAACAATCCGCGTAATATGTGATGGTAATATCGTCGTTTTTAAGCTATCTGAGCCTCTATCAGCCGGTCGTGGGAGAGGCCCTAACACAAATTAAATTATTTTAATAATTAAAAAAAAATGTTATTGCATGTTTCTAGATGTCGCCCGTGACTCCGTCAGCGCGAAATTTAATCTTTATTATAATATAAGACTGTGTTCTTCCATATTACTGTGCCAAATTTCATTTTGTTTTCATATTTTTATTACTATACTATTATATCATAATACTAACTGTTGCTCGCGACTTCGCCCGTGTGAAATTAAAAAAATATAGCATATGTTACTTACGGATAAATAACCTTTCTAACGGTGAAAGAATTTTTAAAATCGGCCCAGTAGTTTTTGAGTTATTTCAATACATACAAAAATACAAAAATACAAATCTTTCCTCTTTATAATATTATTAGTAATTATTAGTAATTAGTATTAGTATTAGTATAGTGTATAGAAAGAGGAAGATTTGTATTTTTGTATTGAAATAACTCAAAAACTACTGGGCCGATTTTAATAATTCTTTCACCATTAGAAAGTCAATTTATCTGTAACATAGGCATTGTTTAATTTCACGCGGACGAAGTCGATAGCAACAGCTAGTATTGAAATAAGCTACGAGTATATTAACCACTGACCTCCTCAGGACTGGAGTAATCAAGGTCTATCTCCGTCCATGTGTCGGAGTCATGCGGGCGCGGGCGTTGCGCGTCCGCCGCACGCCGCAGCCACTCGCGTACACTAGCGTCAGTACTCGACGCGCATAGCTCCTCCATCTCACTAGTGTTCTCACTTGCGGTGTCCGTGAACGTTAAACGATCTATATCTGGTAATACCAAAGATACTAATATACAGGCTGATTCTTAACGGGATCAACGGCTTTATGGAGCAAATTTTAGTCGGAAAAACTTTAAAACTACAGAAAATGGGGGCTATACTTTGAGCTTAAACGATAACTATTGAAGTCTTCTAACTCCACAAAGACGTTGATCCGTTCATTAAGGATCACCCTGTATAGAGGAGGCGTAGTTAACACATAATCTCATTGACGCTATCTATCGACGGAATCAAAACCACATGTCAATATATTGTTTTTAAATTAATTGTCAATAGCTGTCATTAATTAATATTTAAATGTTCGTACCCATTAATTGACGCTGTTTAGTTGATTTTATAACAATACTTTCTTGGAGATAAGTACGCCCGATTCTTAAAACGTAGGTCGTTGTGTTTGTAAATACCACCGACAGAAATTACAGAATAATCACTTTAAGGAATACCAGCCATCAAGTAGCTATAATCTGAACTTATAAGATTGAATGTGGATTTCTCTTATTGCTATAATCTTTGACACTTTTTGAAACGAATGAACTTTGTCTATTTCCTAGCTATAATATTTAAATAATTATTTTATTACCATTCCTCGTAGACTGTCGTCTTGACCGATGTCGATGTATTTCATCGGATATTCTTTCAAGATTTCTTAACGCTGAAGAATATTGCTGTTTCGCTTCCGCAACTTGCTCCTCTAAAGTTTGGATACGAGCCTTTTGCGCCTCGAGAGCTGCGTTAATACGCGCCTTCTCTTCAAAGTACGGTCTGCTCGAAGGACCATAAAATAACTTTATACATTTTGAAAACTTTAAGCAATAATTTAACTTCGAAATTGTCATTATTAATCGGATATTTTAAAACAATAGATTTTTACAATTTTTTAGCTAAATTTGGATAACATAAACCAAAGTATTCCCCATTGAAATCAACCCAATTACCATTATATTTCAACAAATTACTATAGACATGAAGAAAAACTGCCAAAGCTAGAAAATGTACATTATATAGTCTAATTAATGAGTACATGCAACATCTATTTACAAGCATAGACAATTTTTAATAATAAGAAAGCATGCAGATAAAAAGGAAATTAAAAAAATGTACCAAACGTGAGCATTGCATGGCGGCGACGTCGTTGCCTGTGGAAGAAAAACCATTCTGTGCAAACTAAAACTATAAGCTTAGATAATTGTGCAAGCTAATCTAAGATAATCCTCTTTGTTAGTTCTAAAGCAGGCACTTAGAAAGTTAGCTTTATATTTTGGTAGGAAACCCTATTTCAATTCATGGCAATACTTTTAAAAGTGCATGTAGGCGATAGCATTCATTAACTAGTAGGCAACAATATTAGACTTTTATTGTGTCAAAATATGTTAATATCAAAATGTCTTTAGCCTATTCAAAGTTAAAAAAAATAATTAGTAAGTAGTCTAGGTTCTTCCAGACTATGGTCTACAGTCCAATTTCATCGAGATCCGTTCAGCAGTTTAGACTACAAACTCTAAAAAACATCCATCCATCCAAAGCATCGCATTTATCTATACTAATATTATAAAGAGGAAAGATTTGTATTTTTGTATGTATTGAAATAACTCAAAAACTACTGGACTGATTTTAAAAATTCTTTCACCGTTAGAAAGGTAATTTATCTGTGAGTAACATGGGCTATATTTTTTAATTTCAAGCGAGCGAAGTCGCGAGCAACCGCTAGTAATATTATAAAATCAAAATGCTCGAAAATGGCTTTACCCTTCTTCAATAATTAACATTGAGTCCCCTACATTAGAAATCTTATAAATTTAATCTTGATATCTATTCCTAGGTTATCGAATAGAGGTTAGTTATTCTGTAATTCGAGGTTCACACTTATCCAGTACAGTTGGACAGTTGCGACAGCCAGTCATAGACTGTATAATCTAAATGGTCAGCGTTCACACTGTGCCAGTTTGACAGTCCAGTTATTACTAGCCAATTGTACTGGCGTAGTGTAAGCCAGGCTTACCTGGATTTGGCTATATGTCTCTTTAATCCGTTCTGCAGTTGCTGAACTAATGTGGCAGCAGCGCGGTGTGCCGCAGCCTTAGTGCGCTGTGTCACCGTGGCAGCCGCCCGGTCTGCCTCGGCCTTTAAATTTTTAACCCTAATATTAATCATTTAAAAAGTAATTTGTGCCGGAGGCCTAATTTAATTCCTTTTCCTTTCCACCCTTTGCTTAGGAGGAAATGATGGGAAGGAAAAGTGGATTAGTCGGCGGAGGAGACGCATAGGGAGGAGAAATATCCTCTTTATGTGAGTCTCCACCTTTGTGGATTAAAGGTAAGCAACGCATCTGCAATAGCAGATGGTTATGGGTAGCGGTCACTTCGCCACTTCGGCGGATTTAGGTGGCCGCTTGCTCGTTTGCCAACTTCACAATACATAAAAAAAAGAATAAATAACTTTTTTTTAAAGGATTTTACAATATTTTGAAATGTCTTTTATTTAATTAACCACTGTAAATTGTATTTCGGAGTAATTTTTTTTTGGTCCTTCGAGCAAGATTTTTTACTCACATCAAGGGATATAAAAGTGAATATGCTTCAGTCCCAAATATTTTTTAACTATCCATAGCAAATTATTGCTCGCTTTAAAGCTACAATTTGGTATGCCTACTTTAAAATAATTGGACTGGTGCATATTTACTTTTGCACCTCTCAAATATGTATTCCTTACATTTCTTTTAGTACATTTACACTTTGTTACTTTCACATACCTGGTTAACTCTATGCGTAGCATGGTTGAGCATTTCCTGCCACGCTGGGTCCAAGGTAAGTCCACCCTCAGAGCCCTCCGCAAGTCTAGCAAGTCCTTGTTCTGCAAGGTATACCATTTCTCTTGCAGCCGCGTGCGCACTATTAGCCTTGTCATATGCCATTGTTGCTGTTTGTAACTCTTGAGATGTCTATGAATTAAAAAAAAAAGAACCTTAAATACTCTTTGGTAATAATTTATCTTCAATTTAGTTTTATTTGTAATAGCTTTTGATTATGACTCCGTCCATGCATAATTAAAAAACTTAGTAAATAGTCTACATGTTCTTCCAGACTATGTTCTACATCTTGACAAATTTCATCAAAATTCGATAAGGCATTCCTTCTAAAAAACTTCCATCCATCTATCTAAGCTTTCACATATAAAATATTAGTAAGATAAGATGTAAGAAATAATAAAAAATTTGGATGCAAGTTAAACAAACATGTGAACTCCTACAAAAATCAATATGTAAGATTTAACCACTATTTCACACAATATAGTTAGCTAGCTAGGTGATTCAGTGGCACTAATTATGTTAATTCCATTTAACCATAGAGTCTACACCATTTCACTATTTTTAGTGGCTCAAGGTCAACTGGATGCAGTACCTCTCACATTTCCTTAAGCCAAGCTACATTTAAAATTGCGATCTATGCAACATTCTGAACCACCAAGATATTTGTATACCTCAATACTCATGTTACCTTAATAACTCCTATAATACTTACAATATTTGCTCTAAACCTGGCTTCATAATAAGGCCTTGCTTTATGTACGCTGGTACCGAGTTTCTTTGTCAACTGCTGAATACGTAAGTGTCCTTCGGCAAGGAGACGACGGAAGGCTAGTCTCGCCTCATCCAACTCAACTTCCAAACGGTTGATCTCATCTGTGGCTGTGTTTAAGCGTTCAAGTTCAATCTGGAAATTAAAAAATAAGATAAGGCAAAAGAAATGTGTTCATTATGGCTTCAAATTTCAATGATTTTAACGTGGAAATGATTTTAAAATGCTACTTATAGTAATTCAATAGGATTCTTACTAGTTTTTATGATAATGTAAATCATATTTTTTTATATTTTCAGTAATATGCTACTTATTTTTGTTTTCACTTGCATAAAAATATACGATTTTCGCTTAAAAAAATAAATTTAACAATTCTTACATAACAAGTTATTTTATTCCACAATTTGTTAATCATTACGTTTTATTTTTGTTATAACGAAAAAACGGTACGTTACATGTGATTAAATTAAAAGAAAATTAATCAAAGGATATTACATTTTTATATTTACATTTACGGTTTTTAAAATAAGAAACTTTGAAGACACTTCCGTGATTTGCTTAGATACTTAAATAAAAAACTTTACTATTTTTTGGCCTTTTACAGATATGCCCTTGAAACTATCAATTAAAATTTACCTGCACTCGAGGATCTAAGGCTTCAGAGCATTCGGCACCGCTATCGTTCATTGTTACATCAATTTAAGAGCATCTTATCAGAAGTTTAAATATTCAAAATAGATCTTTTCATACATCATATTGCATCAGATATATAAAACATCACAAAGCCATCGCTAAAAAGCGAATTTCGGCAATTAATTTAGTAATATTCGAGCTATCCGCACCACCCGTTCGATATCTTCTGTTTATTGTATTAATTGATTATCTGTGATAATGACAGAAACCAGTGAAAACGTCATTTCAAGTGAATTGAACAGATAAATAAGATTTTTGGAAAATTGTTCTAACCTTTTGTTAATAAAGTTGAAAATAAAAGCTGCTCGTTTAATATATTCAGCTATCTTCAATTAATTAAATATGTTTTATATTGTTCAGGAAAAAAGAAAGTACCGTTTAGTCTCCGTATTTGACAAATCTTTTTGTCAAACGTCAAACTATTTGACTTTGACAATTAACATATTTGTACACTCGGCTGTGCATCTGCCTTGTACTTTCTATATAATTTAGTGAATAAAAACAATAATCATGGTATTTAAATCTACTAAGTGCAATTGTATTTGTGTATTATTATTGTAATATACAGGATTAACATATTTTCGCAGGCAACCGAAGTAGAAGAAACGATCAAAAGGATTCAAGCTCATAAAGGTGTAATGGGAGTGATCATTGTGAATCACGAAGGTTTGATCAATTTTGTTTAAAACCATAGCAACTGAGATAAATGTATTGAGGCCACCTGGATTATTGAATACTTACCTATAACCATAGTTATGAATGTTATACTTTAATATGGATGAACCTTATAAGAAAACAAATTTCAAATAATGGTAAAACTTTACAACAGGGGAACATGCCGAATTTTCGTGTATTTTCTATTTATAACTTTATTTTTATTTCTATATCTTTAAGTTCAGTATACAGTAGTTGTTTCAATTTTATTTCACTTTTCAGGCATACCCATTAAAAGCTCTCTAGACAATGCTACCTCTGTATTATATTCTGGTTTAATTGGTCAATTAACAGAGAAAGCCAAGAATGTTGTACGTGAAATGGTAATGAGTATTTACTATTTGTTGCTTTTCTTTTTCTATGTGGAATTTAAAAAAAAAAACAAAGTATTTGTTGCCACATTATTTGAAACACAAAAACAGTAGCAATTTGGTTCTTTTTTATTCTTTATTTTTAAACTATGTAATTATTTTTAGGATTCAACAAATGAATTAACATTCTTCCGAGTGAGAAGCAGAAGGCACGAGATTTTGATTGCTCCTGATCGGGAATTTATCTTAATTGTTATACAAAATACAGCAGACTAGTCAGCATCAATTGGTTCAACTCATATCTCTGCACACAAACCATGTTACACAAACATGATAATCCTCTCAATAAGAATAAGGTTTAAATTGCTTTATTACCAGAAATTAGACACTAAACCTTTTTTGCAGCTCAGAGAAATAGCATAGATAATGATTTTTCATTTTATGCAACACTCATACACCATAATGCTTCTTTTAGTAGAAAATAATATTGTCAAGCTGGTAACACTATCTAATAAGAATAAACTTTTTTAAAACAATAAGTTAAATTGAAGATAAACAGTTGGGTTTTATGTAGTTTTTATGCTATTGGAAAAGCTTCACATATGTAACCAATAAATTGCGGGTTTTTTTTATTATCAAAAATTTTATTTTCAAAAAATTGGTATGATTTTTTATATATGTATGTTTATTTATAAGAGGACTAAAGTAGGCTTTTAAATATGTTAGTGTGTAAGAAAAAGGTATTATATGTTAAACAGATAGGAAATGTATTTTTTGTATCTTTTCAAGTTAATATAGCAGACTTTCTTGACACTTCATAATATGTCTTGCATGGTAATTTCAAAATGTTATTATTTTTCCTGATATGTAATTAAAATTTATACAGTTAAA
Organism: Papilio memnon; assembly: GCA_003118335.3. Classification (NCBI taxonomy): domain Eukaryota; kingdom Metazoa; phylum Arthropoda; class Insecta; order Lepidoptera; family Papilionidae; genus Papilio; species Papilio memnon. The sequence continues at coordinate 4,123,505 of LD688946.1, forward strand.
CAATTGCTTTTTTCTGTATATTTTGTCGTAAGCTATTGTAACACTATAATATTTATTATAATTTAGATTTGATCTTGTTTTTTTCTTCATATTCTACCTATCACTATTTACAACGCTGGATAACAGCTCATTTATAAAATGGATATTCGCAGCCAAAAAAGATAGAAAAACTTTCTACCGGCAATGACGGTTGTTAGACACTTGTAGTAATGATGAACTGACTTATTAGAGCGGGCGTATACTTTTGGCTAAACTATCGCCATGTTGTGCGATTGTCGAATGATTCTCAGCCAATTTGACTGTTTAGTTGCACAATTAAAATCGAATAGTGTGCGTACCTCCATATAAACTCATAGGAATCAAAGCGAGACTAAACAGTTGTGCGATAGTTTAGTTTCAGGTGTGCGCACGCTCTTAATCAAAGCATGATAAATTGTTTTACATGACAAAAAGATGATTGTACAACTTGGTAGCTTTATTGGTTGGTAGTTGGTAGTTATTAGTTGTTGAAATTTTGACATTGGCAACATTTAAAGCTTGGTAGCAACATCTCCAATTGTTATGTGGTTTAATATTTTGTCGTAATAATTTTAATAGCGCATGATTTGAGTCGATTTTGCTATTTATTTCAAGATATAAACATGTCTGAGAAATACGATAAAAATGGTTACAATACCAGTGATTTCAAACGTAATTCTAATCAAGATCCAAATGCTGAAAATCTTGGAGAACAAGATGGCGAAAACAACCCCGTTAACGAAAAAGCCGGTGAATATATGCGGGAGTTGTTGAGTGAAAAGATTAAATTAAATAATGGCAAGTTTCCATTATCGACGAGGCTTCTTGATCAAGGTGATTATAATTGTTTATGACAATAACAATATTTTAAGCACAGACATATAGTTGTAGTAAATTTTGTTCCCAAGTTGTATCACATGGATTTAATTTCATAGAAAGTGGTTGATACTTCAAAATACGATATGGTCTTTGACGGTGATCTTGAAATTTAAAAAAAATATTTTTTAATTTTATAGAGGTGGTCAGAGTGCAAGCTAATGGTCGAGTGCCGCAGAACGACACCAAATATGTGGATGTTTACAGAGATAAGGCGGTGAAAGTGTCTGTTAAAGTGTTGGTACCAGTGAAGGACCATCCTAAGGTTAGTTAAATAGAAATACAGTAGACATCGCTTGTAATAGCTCGTCCAAGAATAGAGTATACTTGTTCCTATGCCAATTAAATGCTACCGTAAATCATTGTTACTCCCTACTGTTCCCTTAGTATGTTACGAAATTTTCAATCTGCTTTGAGAAAACTTTTTGTTGCATATGGATATTGTAGGTGCATTTATAAATAATATGCATTTCACAGTTCAACTTTGTGGGCAAGCTACTGGGGCCTAAAGGCAACACAATGAAACAACTGCAAGAAGAGACAATGTGCAAAATGGCTGTACTTGGCAGGGGCTCAGTAAGAGACAGGTAATACCATATACCAACACGAAGTAATTATTTAACCACTAGAGGTACTCCTAAGTAGATTTAGTTGTAACTGAGGAACTGTAGGAACTATTGAGCCGTCATAATTAGATATTTCCTTTATAGAAATGTATTCAAAATCAATCAATACTTTTAGACAAAAGGAAGAAGAACTTCGTAACTCATTGGATCCTAAATATGCACATTTGATGGATGAGCTCCATGTGGAGATATCTGCGCTAGCACCACCCGCGGAAGCTCACGCAAGGATTGCATATGCTCTGGCCGAGGTCAAGAAATATCTGATACCGGATTCAAATGATTTTATACGTCAGAATCAGATACGAGATATGACTGAAAGAGGTGAGTGTAATTTCTTTATTCATTCTACATATTAGGTTATTTGTGTTCTTTCTAGAATATTTGATGATGGCAATATTTGTAATGTAGATAACTTGGATGCCATTGTTGTGTTATGTTTTATTGTTCACTAGTTTTAGCCCGCAACTTTGTTCATGCAGAATTAAATTAAAAAAGCTGGGAATCAATATAGTCTGTCATCTGGGGATAGTTTTTTCCAATAGTGAAAGTATTTTTCAAATTGTTTTATTAGTTATGTTGCCTATTCAATGCAAATAATCAAATCTTTCTAGATATTAGTATAAATTTTAATCCACCAAATGGATTTGGCTCAGAGTGGGTTTTTTTATAACAGTTGTACCTTTGAGTGCTTGTTTGTGGTATACAAGCTTTTCAGTCTATTTTTAGTCTCCTAGTGTTATTTTGATAAATTTTGCGAAAACAATATAAACATCATAGACTTAAATTTTTAACACTTTCATATTTTTATCACATTACTGTAATTTCATTTATAAAACTTTAGTCATGCAATTCATATAAAACAAATCATCTCATTATTTTATTTGTTTTTATTTTGTGTATGTTCAATAAATAAACACTTAAGAAATGCTGCCCGACAAAATCTGCAACAACCAGGTTTTCTAACTAAAGGTTTGTTGTAGATGTTGGACCCGGTATTGGTCATGGCCCAGGGCCTGGTCCGGGACGTCGGGCCTTGCTAGAGGGGCCTGAAGTAAGGGCCAAGAATGTTATGTACAGCGCGTGTACCGTAACAAAGCGGTCCTTCTCCTACAGAGACCCAATTCTTAATAACCAATCCGAAGGTATGTCTGTTCGTTTTGACAATTTTTTGTAATTATTGTCACCAATGGTTCTAGTAGTCTTAAGCCTAGTAAATTTTAAATAAATATACATACAAATACAAATATTTTATTGGTAATAGTGAATTACAGGTCATATTGTTAAAAATTATACAGATTCCGAATGAAAACTGTAGAAGGCAAATCATTGTAGCAGAAAAATTTCTCAACACTAGAGTTTTCTGGATAAATCTTCAAAGTATGGAAAACTACATTATAATTTACATTCAGTACCTATAATAGAATTATTTTACCTTTATTTTAGTTGTTTTTTTAAACATCTCTCCTTTGATAAGTTCAATGGAAACACGAGCGCGTACCTTCGACCACGTTACCACTTAACTATGGGTGTGATCGTGGTCAAGCGCTGATTTTAAAAATCATAAAAAAAAGCATGAGATGGTCAAATCTTAAGGTCAAAAAACATAAGCAACTGACCACCGTATAAGGTCAATGTCAGTCATTGTGTTTTTATCATAAGAACGTATTATGCTAAATGGGTAGTAAACAATGTATGAACTATCTTTATTTTTCTCACCTTTTATCTTTAAAAGTGACATTGATATCAAAGTGCAATGTTTTCTTATTAAAAAAATCAGTTATTTTTTTAATTTAATATAATTTATTAAAATAATGGCATCCAAGTCGTAACCTCGGTAACCTTTTCACTGCTGCAGATCATACTTGACCCAAATGATACGTTTAACAATTTTTTTTTGACTGAAATAAGTCACTGTACAGTTATGTGTCTGACCATTGTTTAAATACTTGTTAAATTATAAGATTTTGACCAATAATCTAAAGATTTTTTACAACTGACTAGCTTTCGTCTCCGTCCGCGTAGAATTAAAAAAAAAAAAGTGTGTAGCCTATGTGTTCATCCAGACTATCCTCTAATTCTATGCCAAATTTCATCGTGCTCCGTTCAGCCTACAAACTCTAACATCCATCCATCTAAACTTTCCCATTTATAATATTAGTAAGAAGTGAGATTAATATTATTTATATTTTCTAGCTCCCGGAGGCCGTCCTCCCCCGAACCGTAGTGCGCAAAGCAAGACTAAAGTGCTGAGTATTCTAGACAGGGCGCGCACAGCTATGGAGAACTCGTACCCCTATGAGGATCAATATGCAGTAGCTGAGCCTCCGGTTAGTAAAATAACTTTTTTTTAAATACATACAAGTGATTTTATTCATTAAGCTCTAGTATAAGGTGGCAAACGAGCAAGCGGTCACCTGAAACTGCGACCGCTGCCCAGACATCAGCAATTGCAGATGCGTTGCCTACCCTTAACGGAAAAGAACATGCACTTAAGGATATTTCCCCTTCCTATTCGTCTCCTCCACTATATAGTCCACTGTCAAATCCACTTTTCCTTCCCATCCCTTTCATTTAAGAAAATCTATTATTAGGCCTCCGGCACCACACTCATCATACTGTACGCGGAATTGCTTCCACTTCACGCCTGTCTTGTGTGGTCGTAGTATTGCTGAGGGCGAGCTCTACAGTGCGAAGATGTTAAAGTGGGCTCTACCAATGTTAGTCAAACGGTTGATATTTTTTGTTTTTTTCCATTTTTTTATTCTTTTTCTCTAGGTGCGTGGTGTGCCTCGTGTGCCACATGAAGAGTTCTATTACGACCGTGGTCAGGATCGCTTCTACGAGGAGCCGTACTATAAGGAGGAGAGAGAGTACAAGCCAGTGCGGGACGTGGGCACGCGCCGCGCGCCGCGCTACCCCCGCGCGGCGCCATACGCACGACCGACCAAGTAGATCGTATGTTTAATGATGTAGGCATCGCCAAGGTTAATACTTGTATACTATATTAAAAAAATATATATATGTATAGTCTATGTTACTGATAATTTTACTTTTTAATAGTGAAAGAATTTTTGAAATCGGCCCAGTAGTTATTTCAATACATACAAAAATACAAATCTTTCCTCTTTATAATATAAGTATGGATGTTAAAAAAACCCAACTGATTAAATATGATCTAACTATTTTAAATACGTTGGTTTATATGTTAGAAGATAAAATTTGGCATAGATTTTTTTACCAAAGTATTTTTGTTACTTTAACCATTCCTTTCAACTAAGATCTAGGATTGTGCTAGGATATGGTTCACGATAGTCGAATGGTGGGATTCGAACCCTCGACCGCAATATCGGTAGTCCGTACCCCAAACCATTGAGATTCGAACTCTATGATACTCCGGGGAAGAAAACAAATCGACCGCTACCTCATTTATCAAAATCGTTTCAGCAGTTTAGGCTGTAGGCCGTCACAATGGAATTTACATACATACAAACTTCCATACATCCGAAAAACATAACCCTCTGTGTCAGTTTGGTAAAAAACTTGTCATTACTTAATACCTTGGTCGTGTCTATGATTTATTTTTATTTTTATTGCCATGCTTATTTTTTAATTGAATGATAAGAACAATTTAATTTTATATGCAGATTATTTGTTTTTTGAGAATTCTTTTTTTATTGTCGTTTATATGCAAAAAAATTGAAAAAATATCACTATACTCATTTCGCAGGAGCGCAGGCAAGAAACACGGACATTACGCGAGCGGTGAGTAAGAAAAACAAAGGACGCATAATAAAAAATCCAGTAAAAAAGAAGCAAAAAATGAAGGACTTAAAAAAATTGAAAAAAAAAATTGCTACCCAAAAAAGAAATCACCGCTGACAGTGTTTAAAATTTTTTCTTATTAATACGAACAAGTATATTTTTCTTATAAAATAAAACTTTATGTTTTAAATATTTATATATAAAAAAGGAATGTTTACACATTATGTCCTCGGCTATTAATTATGTCGATATTTCGAAAAAAAAAAACATTTTTTTTTATTTTCTATGAAATTATTACAAATTAAAATTGTAGATTATAAAATTTATATGCTTAAGATAATGTTTTAATTTATTAAACATAAAAGAAGCACTTTTAAAATTTAAACTTATGAAAAAAAATAGTTTGTATTTTCTCGTTTAAACTATCAAAGTTTGTAGAATTTAATGTGTGACTAGATTTTAAATAATAAAAATCTTTTAAAACAAAAACCGTGATTTTTAATTCAAAATAGCACCAGATGGAAGACGAAAGAAAGTTAAATTGCATGAAAATAATCTTTATTCGCCATTTTATAAAGTTTAAAAAAAAAAAAAGTTTTAAAAACGTGTAAACACAAAAAATGGCAAATTATTTTTATAGAAATTTTAAAATTATGAAAAAAGAAATTTTTTCATTGATTTAATTGCTGAAATGTTTTGCAAAAAACTTTTTTTAAACCTAAAAAAATAAACAGACAAAAACCTGTTGACCATTTACCTAAAGGGTTATTTCGAATTTGTCTGACCTTATTTAAAAATGTCCAAAAATATTTTTATATTTTATTTTTGACAAAAAAAATGTGATGTGTGAAAAAAATAACATTAGGGCACAAAAAACTGCAATCAAATTGTAAGTACATATTAATTTAAACAAATTTGAATTAGTGTCCGTGAATTCTTTGTTGTCACAAAACCTTACATTGCCTTAAATACTAAAGCAGTTTAAAAGTAAGATAAATTGTAAAAAACACACAAAACAACCGCCGCAAAAAGACCAAGAAACATAAGGTAAGTGTTTAAAACGGGCCCGTATTCTGATATCTTCCAAATTAATATCAAGGAAACTTTCAAATGTGACAATCTTTTGTTAACGCCATCTCTGTTTGAAAAAAGGAAACAAACATCGAAAGTTTCGGATTCTTCCATATCTAATACTAGCTTTCGCCCGCGACTCCGTCCGCGTGGAATAAATAAAAAAAACAAAAGTGAGTAGCCTATGTGTTCTTCCAGACTATCCTCCACGTCTTTACTAAATTTCATCGATATCCGTTTACCCGTTTAGGCTACAAATACTAACAAATATCCATCCATTCATCGCTGTCGAATGGAATAAATAATATCCTATGTCCGTCTCCTGGCTCTAAGCTACCCTCTCACCAATTTTCAGCCATATCGGTAAAGCCGTTCTTGAGTTATAAATAGTGTAACTAACACGACTTTCTTTTATAGATAGATAGATATCTATCTATATCTATACCTATACATATCTATATCTATACATACAATGAAACTGGAGTGTTTGTAATATCAAAAGAAAAATTGCAGATTTCGGGAAGATGTATTTGCGTTGCTGATAACGAAAATCGCAGTTAACATTTTTTTGTCTGTCTGTCTGTCCGCGTTTGTTTCGGGTAATCTCCGAAACGGCTGGACCGATTTCGACCGGACTGTCACTGGAGGGTAGCTGACATAGGCTTATTATAGGCTACTTTTTTTTTTAATTCCGCGCTATCAAAATGGCGATCTCTGGACCGAGTGGACCGATTTGGACGGGACTTTGACTGGAAGATAGCTGTTAAAAGCACACGGGAATGTTCTGCGCTAACGAAGTTTGCGGGCGACAGCTCGTTAATTTATAATTTCGTTCATATAATATAATTTCACAGGTTTTAATAGAGCCCCCTGGGATAGAAAATCTTGACATGAGACCTATAGAGGACATGGTAACCCTAAATACGATAGTAAGTTACTATGATTTTTCCACTATTCAAATAATTGTATTAAAACATTCATTTCATCTATACTAATATAATAAAGCGTAAACACACACTTCTTTGTTGCCTAAGATGTCAGCAATCACAGC
>LD688946.1:4181061-4191800 GCA_003118335.3 Papilio memnon
CTCATGTAACATTCAACGCTATTAAGATGACTGCGTCTTGAAGTTGATTTCTTAGAATTTGCATCTAAACTGTAGCATCTAAGCGGAAGCGCCAGATTCTAAGAATATTTGAATAATTCATTACTATCCGTCAAATTATTCAGCCTCCTGCTCTAAATACATACAATGAGCAATGGTTACTGTGCTTTTTCTCATATAGAATAGGGCATGTCCCACCAAATTGTAAATTGTCTGATAACAATCGAACGTGTAAAATATGTGATGGAAAATCGAATTTCCCTTATCTGACAGTGACGTAATTTTTAAACTATCTGAATCTCTATCAGCCAGTGGTGGGACAGGACCTTATTGTTTTTGATGTATACATATTTGAACGTGAAATTAAGACGAGAATGACCGTAATGAAATGAATGTACTCTGTGTTAATTTTGAATGTGAATGAATGACTTTCAGTGAACGAATGATGTGTTTTTCGGAATTAAATAAATGCAATAACCAACAGAAAATGTTAAAGCTTATTTAAAAAAGTAAATATTATAACTTACTAAATTGTTTTTGTTATTATATATGACAATGTGGCAAACAAGTTGCCTACTGAATTCGCCAAAATAGCAAAGCATCCGCTGTTCATAGAAATAGCTAGATGCGTTACCTTAATCGACGGGAGAGGAAACGCAAAGATGTTTTTCCATCCTATGCGTCTCCTCCATCGTTAAATCCACTTACCCTTCCCATCCTTTTCTAATAAGAAACGGTGGGAAGGGAAAAAGGACCAATGTAATACTTTATAGTTTATGTTTTTACTTCTAGACTTATAATATAATAAAGCGTAAACACACACTTCTTTGTTGTCAGCAATTACAGCATATTCTTTTATGATTCTTTTTTTAATAAAAAGCCCTACACTTACGTCTAGCTTTAGGCTATATATTTTCACGCCATTAAACTTAGGGGTAAATATTTTGGATAAAAACCCTAATTTGGGAAAGAGACCATAAGTTGCTGCCAACATCAAGGAAGCAAGATTGCCATAGTAAGGTAATTGGTATTTTGACATTTGCAATTGTGAATTTGACAAATGTAAACATTTTTTTTTATAATTTCATGCGGATGAAGCCGCAAGGGAACAGCTGGTAAATGATAAAAATTTCACGATAAGTATAAAGATAAATAAATAAATATTTTATTAAATTGAAATTAAAAAATGAGGACCGCTTAAAAATAATTTATACATTCCCCAAAAAAGGCTTAACGAGTGGAAAATGGTTTCGAAAGTGTTAATTACACGGTTAATGGAGCTCGGGGAGACAGGACGGGAATTTAGTTAAGCCTTAAATAAAATAACATATTTTTCATATTATATGGCAAAATAGCTAACCATTAGCGTCCAAATTCAATATTTTTATCCTTTAGATCGATATATAAATTATTTTAATTATGTTGTATTGAAGGGAGCTCTTTATTTTTAGAATTTTTCTATGGTGAAGGGAAATATCGTGATGCAACCTGCACATCATCGTCAACTTGCCCTTATCCCTTACGGAGGGTCGGCACAGTATGTGCTACTCTTCCATACATTTCTATCCGCCGTCATATCTGAATCCACCCAACAGATGCAACCTGCACATATCTGCGAAAAAAATTAAGGATATGTGTGAACCCGCTCCGGACCAACGTTGACTGGCCTAGTAACCCCTAACTTAGGGTTGACTCCCCTCAGTGAGGACCTGAAGCTTATGATGTACTTTCTAATTCACTACCTAAATCAACTTGTTTTTACTTAAATCTTTGTATTCAATAACTCTATTCAATTAAACGTTTTACAATACAATGTCACAACCAATTTAACCTTTCATTACGTGTACCGATGCGTGGCCCTCCCGCGAATTAATCCACGTTTGACAGCTGTCAATTTTCCCGCCCATTCGACACCTTTTGAGCGGGCATCGTTTTTCATTTTGACAAAGCAATCCCGTAACGATGGACCGTAGAGTTATTTCATGAATTATTAAAAGGCCCTGTCATCAATTCTTTATTTAAATATTTATCTTATCCCTTCCTGTTTATTTAGGTGTTTACTAAATTTTTATTCATACTGTAAGGGCGTGAATACACATGCCAGTAGCGTGCCAGTGAACGTGCCAGTTAATATATGTGTCAACGCTTACATTACGCTTACCCTTTAACCGTGGTAGAGCTCGCTTTAACATCTTCGCACTGCAGGGTCGGCTCGCCCGGTGAAATACCACAACCACACAAGACAGGCGTGAAGTGGGGGCAATTCCGCGTACAGTCTGATGCGTGTGGTGTCGAAGGCCTAATTTTAGTCCCTTTTCCTTTCCACCCTTTTCTTAAGAGGAAATAATGGGAAGGAAAAGTGGATTTGACGGTGGATGATACGCATAGAAAGTGGAAATATCGTCTTCATGTGCGTCACCTCCTCCGTCGATTTAGGGTAGGCAACGCATCTGCAATTGCAGATGTCTATGAGCAGCGGTCGCCTCGCCATTTCGGCGGATTTAGGTGGCCGCTTGCTTGTTTGCCACCTTATTGTATAAAAAAACATGCCAGTAAGTAGCTATCACAGTATTTGATATGACAGCTACTGACATGGAAGTTGAGGGAAGGGTTGAGGAGGAGTACGATTGTTGATATCGATAAGTCTCGTTTCATACGACTTTGTTGACATTTTACTGACGTGTGTAACGCATGCCAGTAGTTGGCCTACTATTTAGTACTCAATTTTATTGGCATGCGTATTCCCGCCACAATGCGTGCCATGTCATGTTCATAAGTTCCTATGAGAGATATACATAACTCATGTAAGTATCAAAATTTACATGTTCGTCTATCATAGAATTATATATCGTGCTAGCTACTTGCATGCCAGTTAACGTTTCAACATGTCTGTAGCTGATACATGCCAGTGTCAAGTCATCTACTGGCATTTTCCCATTCCTTCTGCACAGAAACTTTAATTAATTGCCACTTATAATCTCACGTGTATATGAGATGCGCTGGTATAAAATGTGAACCGACTTTTGAAGTAGCCAAATATAACTGTTGAAATTCATATCCGCAGTTTGAGAGCCGCAAACAGACCGAGGCCTGTCCGTAGTCGCAGTGTAAACACAGCTTTATTTACACTGACGTATCTTGGTATTTTTCTTTCTAGAATAAATAGACGTTATAAAATTAAAGACAAGTTGTTTTGGTAACTTTTTTATATAAATTGTCTATCATACAGCACCTTTCTCAACTAAGTCGGCACAATATTAACTCCATACATCTCTATTAGCTGTCATATCTAAATTCACCCCCTTAAATTTATATTGTGAACAGTGAAAGCTGTTTTAATTATGTTCATAATATACTAGCTATTGCTCGCGACTTCATCCACGTGAAATAAAAAAAATAATAAAAAACAAGGCGTATGTTACTCACTGATAACGTAGCTTTTAAGTGGTGAAAGAATTTTTAAAATCGGCCCAGTAGTTTTTGAGTTATTTTAATACATACAAACAAATCTTTCCTCTTTATATTATTAGTATAGATAATGTAAATATATGTAGATATATACTAGTACGTTTTGTGTAGAAAATAGTACAAAGTACCGTCTTATAGATTTACTTAAATACTCGTATACTCTACGCTTTAACATATTATGTTATAAAACTCACTTCTCGCTGCAATGCCCAAGTCTAACCCTTATCAATTTAGTATAGACTAGCTGTTGCTCGCGACTTCGCCCCCGTAGAATTAAAAAATATAGCCTATGTTACTCACAAGTAAATTACCTTTCTAATGATGAAAGAATTTTTGAAATCGATCCAGTAGTTTTTGAGTTATTTCAATACATACAAAAATACAAATCTTTCCTCTTTATAATATTAGTACAGATGAATACTAAATCGGAAAGGCTGCAGTCCTGATAAAACATAAATATTATAAAGGAGAAGTGGAAATAAAATTTACAATCACAGATTTTTACAAAGAGAATAAAGATGACATCACGTTTTTAACTAATTTTACGATAGTGAGAATTCACGTTGATTTTCTGAGTGCATTCCCAAAACCAGTGTCAAGCGCCTGCCCAAAATATAATGCAAACATTTGGTTACATATTTTGCATTTTAACTAAATTAGTGTACACCATTTCAACATATTTTTAATTACTTAACTACTGACTATATTAACATTTAAGGACTTGAATTTTTGCACATTAAGCGTATTAAAATGAATACAAACTATGTGTATCCACAGGTAAAGAATTAAATTTACTACCCCCTCATAGTATCGAAGAAGCGAATCACGTAATTGTTAATTAGATTAAACTGCCTCGTGATCATCAACAAAAATACAGGCGAATTGAGAACCTCATTTTTGGAAGTCGATTTAAATGGGTAGGAAATAAACGTCCTTAACGTTACGTACAAGGAAAAAATATGTACATACAAATTCGCAACAAACAGATAACAGTATTCCCAAAGTCCGTGACCCTTTGAGTTGCGAACAACTCGCGAGACCCTCGGCTTTCATCTACAAATTGGACCCCAAACCAATAATCACTTCGGATTCAATCAACTAACGATATTAACCTTTGAGTCAGAATCTTGTGTTCAATAAACCACTATGGTTAAATGAAAGAATGCAATTCACACCAAAAACTATCGCACAACTGTATAGTCTCGCTTTGATTTCTATAAGCTTATATGGAGGCGCGCACTATTCGATTTTTAATTGTGCAACTAAACATTTGAATGGGATAACAGTCGACAATCGCACAACTGTTGTGCGATAGTTTAGTCAAAGGTGTAATACATATACAAATGCTAGTAATAATATATTTTTTAGTCCGTAATTACGAATTCGCGGGCAAATGCAGTAAGGTGAATAAGTTTTCAATTCGTACGTACGGTTTTTTAAGTTTCTTAACTCAGAACTTTGTTTCCAGTTAACCTATTTCAATGTTTATTTTTATTTAAATTTACTTCTATTGTATTGTCTTATTAAAAATTCAGAATGTAATTTAATTAGAAAAGCAGAAATTAATTTTATAAGACAACAAAGCATTTGAGAATTCCAATCAGTGCAGCTTCTTTGAGATCACAATAGCGTCGATTGTGAGCACAAAGAAACTCCCTCGCCTTTGCCGCACCAAATGATCGTAGTACTAGTTTCACACGGAGATAGAACATCGCAGAGGCCATTAACTTAAGGTTGAACGCAAACATACTGTCAAAATGCACTGAGCCCTATACTATTAATTGTTCAATTTTAGTGATATTTAATCCAGTAGGCAAAAGTAATACAACAAATGTCAAGAGATCCTTGTCGTACTGTAGCTGTCTTGTCATTATTTTATGTCAATTTGACAGAGCTAACCGTGATAGCAGTCTTTATTGGGCCAGATAACGTTGACCCACTAAAAATAGGCAATAAGTACGTCACAAGCTTGCAACATAGGTCAATTATTGTGAGCTTCATACATTTGTGATTTCTCGATTAGGGCTGTCTAAGTGTTGCAAAACAATTTCCGTACTGTTCTACTGCATTGTTTTGCCCTCGTGTGAAACTAACAACAAATACAATGTGTAATCAATTTACACGGACGTTGCAGTACTGTATCTTTTATCTAGTCACGTTCACACGCTACGTGTTACGTTATTACACTAGTGATGTGCCCAGCTGCATACACGAAAGTTTACACGGATTACACACCCGTGAAATGTTGCGACTAGTTTTTGCATGAAAAAAAGGTGTTTGGTTCTTTTTAATGCGAATCGGAGAGAAGGATGACATGTAGAATCTTAAGGCAACGTCTGTTTTAACCGGTTTATATTTTTTTTAAATACTAAATAACTAGCTTATCTTTTTAAATTGTAAAAGTTAACAGGTTTGTGAGAATTGGACACTTTCTATTGCATTTAACTTATTAAATGTTATGTCGTAAACTAGCTACACCTTCAGTGTTAACTGAAAAATAAAACGTAGTTAAAACTGAACATTGTGGCTTTATAACGACTTACTTGATTTAAAATGACGTAATTGTGACATTTTTGTAGATTGTATTGATGCAATTTTTTATTGAATTTTTCAATTTTCTGATATAGTTTACAGTTTATATAAATTTGATAACTTTTATATCATGAACAATATTTGCAAAAAGAAAGTGTCGAAAAAGGACCTGCCACCTGTGAGAATAAATTTTAAGAGTTTTTAGCAAATGATTTTTATTCTGGTGTCGATTAACACGTTTGAAGCGGCAGAGATTTTTATATTCTTTCATACCTGTACCAGGTGTAGCACACCTGGAAAACTATCATTATTATCTATACTAATATTATAGAGGAAAGAGTAGTTTGTATTTTTGGATTTTTGTATGTATTGAAATAACTCAAAAACTACTGGGCCGATTTAAAAATAAAATTAAAAAGCTACGTTTTCACTGAATAACATAGGCTATTTTCATAGTCTATACTCTTATTCGCGCTGTAAGCGACACATACCAGGTGTTTTAGACCTGGTGTCGCATTCAACGTGTTAATCATATTTTAGATATAGAAACAATCTCGAATACATTTTTTTATAACTTCCAGGAGTTCGGCACTTCAACTTTTAAAACAATAATGCGTATTGAAGAGAACCCAAGTGTATATGGTGTTGTTTATTTTCGGGACAGTAAGTGACGACCTTTATTGATTGTAAGATATGCAGTGGAATTGAGATATGACGGCTGATGTAGATGTATAAAGTAGCAATTGTTTCCCCTTTGTAGGGACTGGTTGATGAAGCTATGACCTTTATAAAGTTTCTACTAATATCCGTGTTACAGAATACACTCAGCTATGCACGGTGCCAGAAAGTATGGCCGCTCCGTTGATTTTAAGGTTGCCACATTTTACTATAAGCGCACATCGAGCTGTAATGGAAATAGTTAGTATTTGGCTTTGTTTTATCTATTCACAGTTAAATGGTACAGATGAATTCTGAAATTTTGTTTGAAATATTGGGAAATAATTTCTGCACAGATTTGACGATAGGAGTAAATCAGAGGGCTTTGCGGGATGATGTCGGTTTACGCCCGATAGGGGGCGCTGCACAGATCTAATACACATTGTCGATGACGTTAAGATATTTTTCTCGTATAATATCTTGGACCACAGTTTATTTTTACTGTTTTATATGCTCAAAAACTACGGAACGGGTTAGATTTTGTCATTAATAAAAAGTTTTTTCTTAGTCTAGCTGTTGCGCGTGAATTCATGCACGTGAGATTAAAAAATAGTTATAGCTTACGTTACTCAGCGTTAACGTAGCTTTTTAATAGTGAAAGAATTTTTGAAATCGGCCCAGTAGTTTTTGAGTTATTTCAATACATGCAAAAATACAAATTTTTCCTTTATTCTTCTTTCATATATTAGTACAGGAGCGTCGGTGGTTCAGGGGTTTGACCACTTGACTTGTAATCAACAGGTCTTGGATTCGAATGTTCCAATGTGATTTTCCAATTTCATATGTACATAATTTACCCGACATTCTTACGGTGTAGGAACACATCGTGATGCCTGCACAAGGCTCCGAGCCTCTCAGTGGGACGTATATGATAGTGAGCTGGTGATGATGATATTATAGATGAGTTAACTATATAATCTATCTAACCGTATAAAACACGGTCGTGTATAATTAAACGTCATCCATGACCAACAGGATGCCTTAGACCAGTTGGTTGCATACCGCATAGAAACCTGTTGTTTGGAGATCTCGCTGGTTAGGGACGAACAGTTCGCCGCCTGCGTTGTTCATAAGAAGAAAGGATCGTGTAAGAGCAAGAAGACAAAAAGGAATGTAAGGAATTGGGACACATTTATTGCTAAGTAGAGTACTATCGAATATATGTAGTGGAAATAGGGTTATGAAGACTTTCATGGCAATGAGTTAGATTACATTTAGCAAGAAATACCAGAACAAATTGACGATGAAAATATACAATTTAATTAATAAAGATTCTTAAGATCGGGCACCTTTGACTAAACAATCGCACAACAGATGTGCGATTGGCGATTGTTTCGCAGCCTCAACTGTTTAGTTGCACAACTAACAATCGAGTAGTGTACGCACCTTCATTTACGCTCATAGGAATCAAAGCGCAACTATACAATTTTGCAATAGTTTAGTCAAAGGTGTGCGAGCGATCTGAAATTACATCTCTTGGTAATAGCCGGGACTCCTGAATATTTGATATTTTATTTTCAGCAATAAAATTCCATCATGAAGGTTCTGTCTAACTTGTTAAAAGATTCAAGAGACGAATGGCTTATAAATACAGTAAGTGAATTTACTCCTTCGGTAATATTTTTAGATATCTGATTTTAATTTTGATGTGATATTTCAGACTATTTCTTTGAATGCAATTAATCCAATAGTTGACAGGATAATGGAGGACGAATCGGTGGAGGGAGTTGTGATGACTAACAAAGATGGTAAATTTTTAGAGCGGATGCACACCATTGATAAAACTACTGCACAACTGTTGTGCGATTGTCGATTGTTTCGCAGCCTCAACTGTTTAGTACAACTAGAAATCAAGTAGTGTGTACACCTTCATATAAGCTCATAGGAATCAAAGCGAGACTAAACAGTTGTGCTATAGTTTAGTCAAAGGTTTGCGCGCGCTCTTACTTTGTGTAGCTGTTAGTAGTAATAGTAGGGGCTACGGTTTCCGCAACTCCTCGGCTAGCGCGTATTTTGCGTGAGAATAGGACGTGAATTACTCCAGCGAACCCAGCTCGCCGAAGAACCCAAGCAATCCTTTTATATTGCTGGTGATCTCCGGGAGCGATCTCGGCGAACCGAGATACCTAACCATGTATTCAGTCACTGCTGGGCAGTGTAGTATGACGTGTGACGCGGTTTCTTCTTCCACCATACACGCTCTGCATAATGGACTGTCCGTGATACCTATGGTATATAGATGTTTGTTGAAGTGTTTAACTGTTAATGCACTAATTACGAGGAACTATTTCAACAACGACAAACAGACGGATATCCTAGACACTTCAGTAGAGAAAAACTTAAAGTGTGACAGTAATGTTTTCTTTATTTAAAAGGTTCTCCAATACTAACAAATATAAATGTAATGGGGGCAACTAACTACGGAATTGCGATGAGGAGGTTGGGGTTCATGGCGCAAGCGGGTGTCAAGGAAATTGTAAGATAATTCAATATTACTACTATTATTGTTCCCCGCACATGTACAGGGAATAAGACAGGAAAGGGGATTGTTAGTGGTAGAGTTCGCAGTAGCATTAAGTGTACGAATGGTGAAATCTTATGATGCCACGACCACACAGAAGACAAACCTCAAGCGCAAATAATTCCGCGTTCTATCTGCCAATGAGTTTTCTTCCCCTTCTGTTTTATAATAACAAAAGGATGGAAATAAATTTGACTGAGGAGGGGATGAACAGGAAAGGGAATCCTTTTTCTCTCTATTAAAAGTAACTTTCAACCTTTAGATTGCACATGCCTCAGGGCAGCGGTCGCTTTAGTATTTGAGCAATGTTGCCGTTTGCTCATTTGTCACCACATTTTATATTAAAAAAAAGCATTAGACACAGTTAGACCGCACACTATCTTTCTTTACTATCTGACTTTACTATCGCATAACTGTTTAGTCTCGCTTTGATTACTATGAGCTTATATGGCGCACACTACTCGATTTTTAGTTGTACTAAACAGTTGAACTGCGAAACAATCGACAATAACAACAGTTGTGCGATAGTTTAGTCTAAGATGTACGCCCGCTTTTAGAATTGTTGGATCTGATTTTAATTGTATTTTTAAGGATCCCTTGGACGAAGTTTTAATATTAAGATTAAAAACGCAAAAATTGGAAGTAATGGTAGCCCATCATTCTGAATTCAATGTTATAGTTTTACAGCATTCTAGAGTATCGAAGCTTAAAAAGTGAAAAATAAATAAATCATATGTTATTTAATGAAATCTGTTAATCTGAATAAGGTTTTATAAATTAGTGTATTTGTTTAGTATAAGATTTTAATATAAAATTGATAATAAACTGTTTGTTGTTTGTTGTTCATATTGACGTAAATAAGGGATATTTGGATTTTTGTATGTCGTGTAAACTCAAAAACTACTAGCACTAATATTACTTTCACTATTAAAAGGCCATATTATTCCTGAGTAGAAAAGAAAACTAGCTAATGTTGTACTGTTATTTGAAAATCACTGTTTACAAATGTTTAACTTATTTTACTTATAAATGTGACGTTTGTCTATGAGAACATAAACTACTAGCTTTTGCTCGCGACTTCGCTGCGTGTAATTAAAAAACATAGCCTATGTTACTCATACATAAATTACCTTTATAACGGTGAAAGAATTTTTAAAATTGTCCCAGTAGTTTTTGAGTTATTTCAATACATACAAAAATACAAATCTTTCCTCTTTATAATGTAACTAGCTGTTGCTCGCAACTTCGCCAGTGTGGAAAAAAATATAGCCCATGGTACTCACAGATAAATTACCTTTCTAACGGTGAAAGAATTTTTAAAATTGTCCCAGTAGTTTTTGAGTTATTTCAATACATAGAAAAATACAAAGTTTTCCTCTTTGTAATATTAGTATAGATAAATACAAAATAGAATAAACGAAGAGCGAAATCTGGGCTACCTCAAACAGATTGTTTGTTGAAGTAACTACATATCTACAAATAT
>LD688946.1:4369338-4381132 GCA_003118335.3 Papilio memnon
GTAAACAATAAAATAAATTTTTTATAATTACACGCGGATGAAGCCGCACGGGAACAGCTAGTAATATTATAAATGCGAAAGTTTCTTTGTAAGAGTTTGTAGCTTAAACTGCTAAACGGATCTCGGTATTTGACATAGTAGAGGATAGTCTGGAAGAACACATGGGTTAATTACTTTTGTATTTTTATTGCCATGCGGACGGAGTCGCGGGCTAAAGCTAGTAATAAATAATATTAAATCATAATACAATTATACTTCGTTTGATATAAATGAGAGGGGCTTTAAAATACCAGTACAGTAAATACCTGTATAATGCACTCCATGAGGTATTCCTGTGCTATTGCATCCCTGCAGCTGACCACCTGCTCCAGGATGCCGGGCAGCACCAGCAGCCCGTACTCCTCCACACTGACCGACTCCAGCTGGGACAGGCGCACCAGGTTCGTGCCTACTAGGATACGCAGCTCGGAGCGCTCGCGTTCACGACGTTCCTTGTCCCTTGTGTTTCAAATTGTTTATAAAACTGATAACTTGTAGTAGGAAACAAGTTTTAGGGCCTGTCCCACAATTCTTGTAAATTGTCAGATAACAATATGTGATGGCAATATCGGGTTTTGGTCTATCTGACAGTGACGTCACTTTTATCTGAGCCTCTATCAGCCAGTGGTGGGACAGGCCTTTAAGGTCGAACAACATTTTCGACTTAAAAATCTACGGCAGTTCAGAAAAGCGCCTTTTTTAGAGTCGCGGTGCAGTGTTACGTTTGTTAATCTTTGGAGTTATATTTCTTAAATTATGACACATGTGTATTGTATTAGTCTTTGATAAAACTGGTTACTATGGAGATGTATTTATTTGTTATGTCAGAGTTATGAAAATAGAGGATTATACAAAAACTGAATAAATCGTTTAATTCGCAACAATTAACTAGCTATCCCTACCAATAGACAAATTAAAATTTAGAAGGAAGGAAATTATTATAATTATTTTTATTGATCTACTAATTATAATAATTTTATCGATTATTTGCGATAGCCATCTTAAAGGAATAACTGAATTATAGGAATATATAAAATAAACATGAAATCTTACCTAGAGTGCCCCTGATGTTGCATCCGTACCCAGAGTTTATTCATTTCAGCGAAATTCATCAGGACAAAATCGATCGCGTCGCGCACCTAAAAAAAAACCAAAAAAATTGACCTGGTCTTATACTCTTCTCCTTATAAGAAAAGCATGGGAAGGGAACGTGGATTTGACGATGGGGGAGACGTATAGAAAGGGGAAACATTCTCTTATGTGCGTCTCCTCCGTCGCTTTAGAGTAGGCAATGCATTCGCCATTTTGGCGGATCCAGGTGGCCGCTTGCTCGTTTTCCACCTTATGATATAAAAACACTATTTCCTAGCTTATATTACGAAACATAACATAGGAAGTATTAGTTAATAAGATAAGAAACTAAATGGATTACCGCATTATTTATAACTTTCGCCCGCGACTCCGTCTGCGTGGAATTAAAAATAACAAAAGTGTCTAGCCTATGTGTTCTTCCAGACTATCCTCTACATGTATGCCAAATTTCATCGAGGTCCGTTAAGCTGTATAGGCTACAAACTAATAAACATCCATCCATCTAAACTTTCGCATTTATAGTATTAGTAAGATAAGATTTGCCGGTGATTTGATAAGAAGTAGGTGGCTCAGTGGTTTAAGCACTCGACTTGTAATCTACATGTATTGGATTCGAATCCCGCCGCCACGTACCAATATGATTTTTCGATTTTTCGAATTTTCATATGTACATAATTTACCCGACGTTCTTACGGTGAAGGAAAACATCGTGATGCAACCTGCACATATCGGCGGAGAAATTCAAAGATATGTGTGAAGTCAACCCGTAGTGCAGCGTGGTTGACTAAGGCCTAGTCACCCTAACTTTAGGGTAGGCTCCGAGCCTCTTGGTGGGGATGTATAGTGAGCTGGTGATGATGTATTTAGTAAATGAACTGTAAACTTACAGTCCCTTCATTTTCATTCTGCGCCTCAATTGTATCAGGGAGTACATTCCGAGTGCACTGCAAAAGGTAATTCCTCAAAAACAGTCCTCGTAAAGGATGTTGAACACCACGGCACATTTCAACTAAATCCTGAAAATTAAAAAAAAATATTACAATACACGAAATAACAATAAGATTGTGGAATCTAGCAAATTTTTAAACATTAAGAGTTTTCAAAAAAAAAAATTATGCATATTCCCAATTTATATCTTGTAAACCACTTTAACAATATTATTGGTTTTGAATATTTTCTACTGCATTTCTTCTACAACTTATGAACCCTTAATATTACATGTTGCATACCAGAGGCCTAGTTTTACTCCATTTCCCTTTCCCCCTATAATGACAGGATAAGAAGGAAAAGGGACTTTAATTAGGCCTGCATTCACTTATCAAAACGCGGTATTGCTCCCACGCGCCATTCGCCGTTTCGGAATCTGCTTGCTTGTTTGCCACAAAAAAAAATATCCCATCATTGTTCTCCACTAACCAAATATTCCAAGGGCAAAGGTGAGTCTTACACTATTTTATGATTACCGAATAACAATACTAATTATTAACTACCAATTTACCTTGAGTAGATCTCTCCGTAAGTTTGTATTAGTCTTGATATAGACCAATCCGACTGTAATCAATAAATACAGCCGCGGCACAATGTTCCCAGCGTACTGAACTAGTTCATACAAATCGGCCACTTTCCTGCCTTTTTGAAACTCTTCCAATAAGTACAACTCCAAATGTCGGAGTTCATCTGTTATTGCCATATCTGATTGTGTTAAGGAGTAATAAAATCATTGTTTTTACTATTACGAGTTTGGATAAGATGTATGGATGGAAATATGATTGAACATATCTGGATGAGATTTCTAACAAGTATTACAAAGCACATTTAAAACATATGGTTATTTTCCATTCATTAATGTTTGTCAAGCATTTTCACACATTATCAAGAATAATTACATCTTTGCAGACAAACACAATTTTTTAAAGATTCTTATCTATACCAGTAATGATCAACCTTTTTTTACATACAGAATCCAATTTTATTATCTTTACTAATATAAAGAGGATAGACTTTTATTTTTTTTACACACTGTAATAAGTTAAAAACTACTGAGCAAATTTCAAAAATTATTTCACCATTAAAAAGCTATGTTATGTGAATAACATAGGCTACATTTCTTGTATTTTTAATCTAACAGATACAAAGTTGTCAGCAACAGTTAGTAATATATATTACAAACTATCATGAGAATGTTTCGTAAAATAACTAAGAATGTTTTTAATACTTCCTTAGTAAATGATTGTCCAGTATAAATTGATCATACTTTGCTTTATGTGTATGTTTAAAAAGGATACAAAGTTCATAATAGCTTTTAGGTGATAATACAGACGTCCTCAGCTCCCCCAGCATAGTGGATGCGTGCTTCAGAGCATCCATTTGCTTGGATTTGTCCAGGCATCTCTTCATCTGAAAAGCCTGCAACAAAAACATACATTTAATCATACTACTAAGTTGAATATTTGATCATTGGAGGCAGAAAAGGGCTTTTAGACACCAAAATATTGTTTTTATGATAAAATTATAATACTTCTTTACCTGGACTTTGACAATATTCAACGCCTCATCTAGCAATTTCTCTTGCTCCTCAACCGGGGAAGCTTGGTTCGTCATTTGTGCCTGAATTGGATAAAAACATTTAATAATACTGTGATTTAACGTAATTTGATTAAAATAAACACGACATATAACAAGAAACGAGAAATAAACTACAGCAACATACATTCGACCAAATATACAAGAAAGGATGATCAACGTTCTCCATTTTACTAACTAAACTACATAAGTCACAAGCAACACACCTGCGTCGTGTTATAATAACAAACAGCAAAACTTTCTGCAGCTGATAAGAAAAGTTATTAAAAATCTCCTTGAGATTAAGTGGGTGTTTTTAATACGATCGTATTTTTTTGTAATTTTTTAATCTGACAAGATTGTTGACAATTCGTTCATAGATGTCACTATTCTTAACCACAGAGTCAGAAATTAGATTTTTAAGGCAAAAATTCGAAGAAAATTCATTGATTTCTAAATGTTATAATGCCATGGAGGTAATAAGTACTACGTACAACAGTTCTAGTAATACATCCATGTATAATGCTTATTTTGTCTCATAATTATTCTCAAGGTATTTGAGATAAATAAACATCTTGAAATAATGACTTTCCGGAAATTGCAATTTTATTGATTTCTGAATTAATGACACATGACAGCTAACTGTCAGTCTTATATTGACATTTTAATTTAGCTTTGTTTATAAAATTATAGTCTGTTAATGAATTCTTATCAATGTTGATCGTGAAAAAACTAGTGTGAATAATAATTATGGATAACAAGCCCTCGTTAAGTCAATACTTTAACAGTTCCGAGGTGCCGCCGGCATCTCAGTTTTTCGACGAAATTGGGACATCGCCGTCTGAGATGATTCAAAGTGTTTATTTAGGAGAAAACGAAGGTTTTTACAATTTATTTGATTACTATAATAAATCTAAACATTCTTCATTAATATACGTGTATTATTACAGCCAATACAACTAAGACGACCAGTATTTTCACACAAAATGTGACTACATCGTTTGCGCAGACTAAAGTGACTCAGGAGCTGACTTTCGGGACAGTTTTGCCGACAGTTAGTGGGTCTACGCCGATCCCTGCTACCAGTCTGCCGGATCCCTCAACATTCTTTGATACTATTGGGCCGGAACCCCAATTGGGATCCAGTAAGAGTACTATAGCAGTCCCACCAGCTTTAATCACTGAAGCAATAGATGGATTGAGTATTAAGGTATATTAACTGTATTATAACAAGTTCCGATCAAATGTCGTAATTATATAAAACAAGAAATTAAATTTACAAAGCATCTGCTATAATAATATTATAATGTGGAATAAATTGTATTTTTGGAATTATGTATGTACTGAAATAACTCCAAAACTACTTTACCGATTTTAAAAATTCTTTTACCTTTAAAAAGCTACATTATCAGTGAATAACATAGACTATTTAATTTTATGCAGATGAAGTTGCGAGCAACAGCTAGTTATTTTGTATTTAGGTCATGTATGTATGTATGTATGTATGTATGAATGAATGAATGAATATGTATTTATTGCCACAACAAAGAGATTACATAAAAGGACTTATTCTAAAGAAAACATATAATCATACAATTGTGGCAAAAGGTAGCCAGCTAAGCATATGCAGAAGGACTAAGCCGTTCCTGCGCTGATTTTCAGCTGGCTCCTTCGTACTCAAAACATAAAATTAATTGTAAATGTAAACATTGTTATATTAAAATGAAGCGATATTGTAAAATAAAGATAGTCAATGTTACATAGCTATATAAAATGATAGAAAAATAGTGTAATGCAGTTTGTGAAAAAACTCCATCCTTTAGAAGACCATCTTTGTCCCAGTTAGTGACTTTGTGTTAACTCAACCATCATCTCCGTGGCATTATCCTAAAAGGTACAAGGTTTTTAATGTTTTGACTTCATTTTTACAGTTTACTGTCTGCCTGTTGCCAACCCTACTCGGGATATGCTATGATATGTTATTGTTGATTATAATGATAATGTTCATCATTGATAATTAATGTTTTCAGAATCAACCCGTGGATAAGGAAGCTGACAGGCGCAGAGATGCTTGGATACCTAATGATGAAGCTAAGAAAACTTTGTTAAAGGTAATCAAAACTAAATTCAATGTATCCTAAATGATTTCATTAATTCAAGTCCTCATTGTGGTCCTAAATAAGTTGACAGAGTTATTGTTTATTAATAAATTGTTTGGAAAAATAATTGGTTTAACTCAATTGTGGTTCTCTTTCTATGTATTTCCATTTTACTCTAGGCTCAATCATCGCCTGCTGGATCATTCTTTCCTGAAAGAGAAGTACTTACTATGCCTGGTTTGGTGCTGGAAGAAGAATTGGTAAGTTATTTTACAAAACAAAACAAATAGCAACCAAGGCTGCCATTTCCGACGTCAACACGATCAATTGGAGATAGATATGTAGTTATAATCATTATTTATAATTTAATTAACTAATAATTTAACCAACTAATTAATAATTTCATCAATTAATTAATAATTTCATCAATTAATTAACCAGGCCGACGCACTACAAGAGGTGGCAGTGAAGTACCTTGGCGTCAGTTCGGCAGGTAGTCGCGGCGTGGTGCGCGCGGAGCATGTTAGTAGGGATGAAGCCGGCTTGAGAGAGCTGCTCCGTACAGGATACCTCAGGGCGGCTGTTAATCTAACTGCTACATTGTTAGCGGCTGCCGGACAGGGTAATGATCAACAGTTCATTGAAACATGGTCTTAAATGTCTCATCCCCTGCTTCCTTATGTTGCTCTATAATTCGTCTGTAACTTTGACAATTTTAGAAGATTTGTTAAAAAAGATATTATTAACTTCTTTTTATTGCGGATGTCTATCGTAGTTGATCATTTCTTTGTACCCACCTCTCGTTTGTCCCCTTCTCTTATGTAAAAACGATATGCTACTAGTAATTATAACAATTGATGATAATGGTGAATAAATAACTTTTTTAATTATTGGATATATACCAGAATTATGAAAGTATTCATAATAAATGGCTACAAAGGTAAGGGAAGACTAAAGAAAGTATTAATTGTGTGAAAGAGGACGTGCTTAAGGGAGTGAATTCAGATATAGAATAGAGATGTATGGAAGAGTAGCACTGTGCCGACCCTATGTGACAAGGGTGGTTTGCTTGATTTATGATGAATTGATGATAAAACTAGGGGTTGGTCGTATGCACCGTCCAACAAAGCACACTCCCCGCTCGCTGCAGCTTTGGCTGACGAGGTTCGCGGTCATGCTGAGAATAAAACTGCACGAGCCATTGCTGAAAGAGGCTGAACCATTCGGAGATCTCAGTAAACCGGATATGTTTTATCAGGTATGTGATATAAATGACTAAAATGTATTATTGTTCATATTTAAGTTTAATTAATTAAGTATTTGTTAATTTCAGTTCTATCCTGAGGCATATGAGAATCGAACCGGTTCTTTAGTACCTTTTTCCTTGCGACTTCTAATCGCTGAGCTGCCAGGACATGTGGGAAAACCGGAGGAGGCAGCTGATCGTCTTTATATTATGTTGGATATTATACAGCAGGTAAATTAATTAATTAATAACTATTTAATCTATACTAATATTATAAGGAGGAAATATTTGTATTTTTGTGTGTATAGAAATAACTCAAAAACTACTGGGAAGATTTCAAAATTCTTTCACTGTTGTGTGAGCAATTTAAAAAAATAATAATTTCACGCTTACGAAGTCGCGAGCAACAGTTAGTTACAAATAATATAGCATTTTTTTTAAATGTCTACTTGAAATACTATTTGGTTTTTATGTCACGTTTTATTCCATTTTGTTTTGGAGTATGATGAAATTATTTTTTCCAGATGTTATCAAATCTCCAACAAGGGAAGACAGAAGATGGTTCAGGAACTATAACGGAGCAGGATAAACTGGAATCAGTCAGATTGTGGACTGGCAGACAAACTAGAGTGTTGCATTCTATAGTTAATTGTGCGATTGCCCTAAAGGTGAGATTTATTGTATTAACACATTCCTTATATATCTTTCTTATATTAGGATAGTGAAATTTAAGTATTGCAAAGTTGTTAAATATTAAAACAAACTACAAATTGTAAAAACATTCATTCTATTATAATTTGTATTTTAGCAAACAAATTATTTGAAATAGACAAAGTTGATGCTATCATCAAATTACTATTTTTTTTTCCAAACAATAAACGAAAACCGACATCAAGCCATTTCTGTCCCTAGGCACGCTTTTTTATGAAAATCTCGAAAACTAATGTACAGTTTTTAGTTTAGAAAGCTACCAAAGGAAAACTATTCATAATAAAAGACCGATCGAATCGACAACCTTTTTTATCAAGTCGATTAATAATAAATTAAATGAATATGTAATAATTAAATATGTATAAATATAATTACTTACAGGACTATCGTTTAGCGAGTAAGATATTAGTATCTCTTCACACGCAAGCTTCCTCAGCAGCCCAGAAGAGGGCGCTGTCGAGCGCGCTCTGCCGCTTGTGGCTGCTGGCTGGACATCTGAAGGCTGCTATGCTACATCTAGAAGATGCTAAAGAGACGAGACATCAAGTGTAAGTAATGCATAATTATTACTAGCTATTGCTCGCGTCTTCGTCCGCGCGATTTTAATAAATATGGCCTTTACTCAGTGATAACGTAGCTATTTATTGGTGAAAGAATTTATTAAATTGGCCGGGAAGTTTTTGAGTCATTTCAATACATACAAAAATACAAATACAAATAAAAAATATAAATTATGAAGAAAAAAAATGTCTAATATTGTTATATAATCTGTAACGTTTATCTCCATTTTACTAATATTATAAATGCGAAAGATTCGATGGATGGATGATTGTTAGAGTTTGTAGCCTTAACTGTCGAATGGATCTCTATAAAATTTGGCATAGATGTGAAGGATAGTCTGGAACAACACATAGGCTACTTACTTTTTTTTATTACACGCGGGCGGAGTCGCAGACGATAGCTAGTAAATAAATAAGTGACAATTAAGTTTAATCAGTCAATTAATTATTTTAATCAAGTGAATAATTTAATTAATAGCACTTTATGTTAGATGTCCAACACCAGATGTGAGGGAGTATGTAGACTTGGGACTGATTGATATCGCGTACGGCAAGTACCAAGACGCATATAATAACTTCGCTAGGGCTGCAGAACAGGAACCTACAAATATTATGGTAAGAACTGACTTAGCTTATCCTACTCCCTTAGTGTCGGGGCAACAGGTTTTCGTCCAAATAACTATCATCCGTCATCTCAGTCATCACTCCCTACATCATGTCACCTTTCACGTAATCCATCTCTTTCTAGGTCTCCCTCTACTGATGTATCCACACTTATAAGTTAACTGTGAAATGTTTTGTATGTGTGTAAAGTTGTGCTAATTGTCAAATTTTGAACAATTAAATAATAACAATACGGAACTCTCCGGAACAACAGTATTACTTTTTTGTATACAAGTACTTAAAACTCATTATTTTAACGATTTGTAAACTTTGCACAATAAAAATATACTTTACAAAATGACTTATCCGAGATTAAACATATAAAATTCACTTGAATCTTTATAAAATCTACAGGTGGCCAATAATTTATCGGTCTGTCTTCTCTACATGGGTCGTTTGAAGGAAGCCATCGCTGTATTACAAAAGGCCATCAATTCCGACCCCGAGAGAGGTCTCAACGAAAGCCTTTTGATAAACCTTTGCACGCTTTATGAATTAGAATCATCTAAAACGAACGAGAAAAAATTAAACCTTCTCAGAATGTTGTGCAAACATAAAAGTGATACAATACCAAATGTATTAGAATGCTTAAAGCTTACTTGAGTTATGTATGGTTTAAGTTTGTCATGTTACAAGTAAAAATTAAATTATGTAAGAAAAATAATTGTTATAACTAATTGATTATTATATGTTAGAGAAAAAATAGACAAACAATAAATAAAATTAAATATTTATTTACAATAATTACAAAATTATTAAATAAATCTATCTTAATCACATATTTAAATACAATAGTTTATGGTACTTACGTCATATCGATGGGTGAAAGGGTATTTGTTTTAAGCGCCATTAGGTTAGATGTTCAGGAGAGCCATATAAAGTTTTCATTTTTAGAAAAAAAAAACATAAAAGCAAATCCTGAAAATAATTCCAATTCAAAGATTTTCAGACCATTTAGATTAAAATAACTATAATATAATTCTGCATACTTAATTATTTATTTCATATTTAAAATTCGCTGATTCTGTATATTCAATATCGCCTAAAATGGCGGTTCAAACAAATAGCCTTTCACCCGTCGATATAAGAATCAATTCAAAATAATAACTATAATGTATGCTTCATCAAGGTTAGCAAATATTAATGAAAATTTGTAATAAGGAAAGTCAAAGGATATAATAAGTGTATGTTTCCTACAAAACCCTGTTCAAAATTGAACGGCTCAACCAACGCAACGAGAGACTACTACAAAACGTAACGACAACAATAACGACAAAGCAAAGACATCAACCAAACACCAAAGGGTCTGCGACCCGAGAAGTATCTATGTGGCGAGACAATACTCTCAACATCGTGTATTAGTATAAGCTGGTCTCGCCACAGCGCCATCTGTTAAGGCGCGACAGAAACGACACCAACAATAAGCAAGAAAAAACAAAAAGCTAATTTTATGTTTGACTAAATACTTATATGTTATATGC
This sequence comes from Papilio memnon, assembly GCA_003118335.3. NCBI lineage: Eukaryota > Metazoa > Arthropoda > Insecta > Lepidoptera > Papilionidae > Papilio > Papilio memnon. The sequence goes on from LD688946.1 coordinate 4,379,792, forward strand.
TTATTCAACGTAAAATAAGAATTTTATATGTAAAAAGCAAAAAAAAGTGTAAGATCATTATAAACTTAAATTTTAATGTTGTAAAATTAATTTAGTTAAAAGGAACACAACCAAAAACATACTACACTAGTTAATTACAAAACATAAATGGTTTGAAGACTTTTAATTTAATTAAAAAAAAAATATCTTGGTTGTAAAACTAGCATTTGTCGTTTGACAGGAAAAATAATTTATAAATTACTACCATTGAAACACCCATACAAAAATAATCTACATCATTGACCTTAAAAATAAAACAATATGTTCTGTTTGGGTGTTCCATGGTAGATAGGTTATAAATATTATAGCTGAATAATTTATTAAATTAATAATTACTTATTATTAATCAAGCAATTAATAATTATTTGATAAATTAATTATGAAAATAAACATTTTTATAAAACAATTTATTTTATTTCTCTTTTTTATAATTTCATCTTGTTACATATATTTATTGCTTTTTATTTAAATCATTTGATTCAGGGCTTTACACTTTAGTTGCACACTTACTAGCAAAATAATTTGGCCTGATTTTTTAATATTGTAATTTTTAATCTAGCAATTATTCTAACAATTTGGCTTATAACAACACTTAAAGTTATAACCACATTTGGTCCTAATTAGTTATAACTATAACATTTTTCTAGAAATAGCACTTGCATTATAAAAAACAAAATTAGCGAACACATTTTCGAGCTAATTCTATCACTTTAATTTAATATTATTGCAGTTTGAAGCATTTTAACTAAGCCAATGAAATTACATTTAACCCTGTACTATACTTATAAGTGTTACAGATTCTACCTTAGGGAGTTAACAGTTTTCGTACATTAGTGTATTTTAATGCAATAAACTCAAGGCATATTCTAGTGGATCAATAACTTTGCCCACAAGTGTAGTCCAAATTCCACCTTTAAGTTCCCAACAATTGAAGTCAAGATCACACTAAAGGTTAACACTTTCTATGCCACTAAGATAAATATTAACTTGCTAAACAGCAGTCAAAGTGTTAAATCATTGTTACACTTTGCTACAAAATCAGTCCAGCATTTTAACTTGTAGTATCCAGTCACGTAACTTCATACGATAATAGCCGATTTTCATAAATCCACCTTAGATCCCATACCTGTGAGAGGTATTGCTTGTAATTCCGACCTTATACATAGAAATTCTCCCATCACACAGGTGACAGCAGCACACGCAATGTTTAAACTCCACCATGAAAATGTAGTCGGAAATGTTCCGTTATATATCCAACAGGCTATTAAATGTAAGCCATGGAATGTGCAACTGGAAACATTT
>LD688946.1:4439794-4453973 GCA_003118335.3 Papilio memnon
CAGTAGTTTTCGAGTTATTTCAATACATACAAAAATACAAAAATACAAATCTTTCCTCTTTATAATATTAGTTTCATAATAAATACCTATTTTTTTATACTAGGTTTTTTTTCATTATTTTTTATGTTATGTACCTAAATACTTTCCAGGGCGCAATAAAAAAACCATGCATGTTAAGGGTTAAAAGCTTGTATTTTATTTCGTAACGTAATACAAATCTTTACTTTTTAAAGTATTAGTATAGATATAGATATGTGGACTTACTTCAGCGGTCTTGGGCACCTGGTAATGGACCACGTGGTCCACATCTGGTATATCAAGACCACGCGCAGCCACGTCCGTGGCCACCAGCACACCGTGAGGGTCGTCGCGGAACCTATAATATACAAACAAAACTCTTATATAATCTACTATAAAAACTAAAAAAAAAAACGATTACACATGGGATTCGCAGGCGACATCTAGTATTTAAAAAAAAAATGTTTTTGAGCAGTTATTAAAATGAGGTAGTAAGGTTTTTTGTTTTTTTTATTATTTTTTTTATTATAATACCTTTCTAGATTCTTCAGTCGCTGTCTCTGAGGCATACTGGCGTGTAGAGGGAGCGGGGAACACTTCAGTAATGTGAACAGCTGAGCTAATCTGTATAAAAAAAAATCCCTTCCCACTTAGCATACAAAACTACCATAAGAACTTGAATGTGGACTGTTTAAAGATAACTTTTAAGTTAGAACAAAAAAAAACGAAAATTGAATACAAAACAAAAATTTCCGAAAATTTTTTTGGTGCGTGTTTAGGAAAACTCCAAACTACTGGACGTTTTTTTAAATTTTGAATGCAAGACTTAATGGTAGATTAAACAAAAACGGGTAAATCGGATCAAAAATCTCAGGGTAATTAAAAAAGAATTGAGAATCTCCTTGAAATCGGTTAATAAAGAATATTTAAGAAGCACAAACCGTCTAACACTTCCTATAGAATTACAGAACACAATAGTTCTTCCGGGATGTCTCTTCAATATGTAGTAAAGATATGCATCTTTGTTCTCTAACGCACACGCTATACGACATTCAGTTAATGTCTCTGCCGCACCTAGAAACGGAACAAGCGTGAATATTTTTTTTTTTGTAAAATATCAAATTGTTTAATTTTTTCTATTACTCACAGCTACATTTATCAAATGTTGACATATTTTCGTAGTAATTTTTTTTTTTTTTACAAAATTAAACCAGCTTTTGACCACGATTCCACCTAAGCAGAACTAAGTGAAGACGCGGTCGAAGGATGTAACGCGCTAGCTAAGTAAGAACCGATTCACCCTGCTCTTGAAGGCACCCACGTTATAACTCGAATTCAAAATGGCCACCGCTATCGATAACATTTTAATACATTAAATTACCCAACAGATATCAAATACTATTTAAGTTGATGTAAATGACAAAAATAAGACGGCCGTCTCCACAAACAAGATAACATAATTAGGAATCGATCTTTTATTGCTTATTTACAACTAGCTTTCGCCCGCGACTCTATCGTAGAATTAAAAAGCAAAAGTGAGTAGTCTATGTGTTCTTCCAGACTATCCTCTACATCTATACCAAATTTCATCGAAATCCGTTCAGCAGTTTAGACTACAAACACTAACAAACATCCATCTAAACTTTCGCATTTATAATATTACTATTTACACTTACCTAAGTTTTCAGTAGTAATATCTACTACTTTAGGATCAGTCATGCCAATCATTGTCACTAGTTTTTTTATTTTCTGCTGGGGCGTCATTTTCTCTATTTTTCTATTTATAATTTTCCCTCGCTTTGTAACCTGAGAATTAAAAAAAAATGTTTTTTAACCATGCTGTTGATGCAATAATTTGACAAAAGAAGAAATTAAAAACTCGTACATTGCGATATTAATAGAATTAAAGCGACGCTTACAATAATGCCTGATTTACACTTGGCTATTTGCGACGTCTAGTCATAGATTGTATCACTGACGCCAGTTAAGGTTCACACTATGCCAGTTGATTGACAGTCGAGTTATTGAATGAGTTTTAGACAGGCGTGAAGTGGGAGTAATTCCGCGTTTCGTCTGATGAGTGTGGTGCCGGAGGCCCAACTTTAGTCCCTTTCCCGTTCCGCCCTTTTCTTATAAGAAAAGCTTTGGATGGGAATGTGGATTTGACGGTGGAGGAGACGCATAGGAAGGAGAAATATCCTCTTTATGTGCGTCTCCTGCTCCGTCGATTTAGGGTAGGCAACGTATCTGCAATAGCGGATGTCTATGGGCAGCGGTCGCTTCGCCATTTCGGCGGATTTAGGCGGCCGCTTGCTCGTTTGCCACCTTATCGTATAAAAAAAAATGACACTGGCCAAGTGTGAGTAGTGCAGACGTCAACATTTTAATGGAATTTGGACTTTATGGTAAATGTGACCTTATTTAAACCACTGTTACATATTTAAATGTCGTTCCAGTATTGGGCCGTTTGTTTTATACTTGTTGACATAATAAAGTTAATAGGGATAAAATTTTGAAGAAGCTATTTTTTACTGCTCTAAAAATTAGTTCTCAATATTTCGATTAGTCCAGCTAGTAAAAAAGCGTTTTAACTTACTTTCTTCCCTTTCATATGTACAGGTAGATCGTGCACTAGAGTGAGAGTGGCGGAGAAGACGAAGTTCTGTCTCGTGCTGCGCTGCGCTTCGTCATCATTCAGTCGTTCTAGAAGCGGATGTAACTCTTCGAAATGACCGCGCTCTACCATACGATCCGTTTCATCGATCGCTAGGAACCTAAGATGAACAATTACTTAGACTTTACGCATAGAAAGCAGCTTTTTATTGCATTCTATAGGTTCCTTCGCTATTTTGAAAACCTTGTAAAAAATAGTGTCATCACTCATTCTTGTAAGCGTCTTTTTTAATTTGTAGTGGTTCAAGGGGAAGGTTTAATATATTTATACTAATATATGAAGAGAAAAGATTAGTATTTTTGTATGTATTGAAATAAATCAAAAAGTAAGCCGATTTCAAAAATTCTTAATCAGTGAGTAACATAGGATATGTTTCTTTATTATTTTTTTAATTCACGCAGACGAAGTAACGAGCGACTGCTAAAGTATAATGTAGAAAAATACTTATAATTTTAGAGTTTTCTAATATGGTAAACACATTGTCGTATTAACATTGGACACGTTAGAAGCAGGGGCGGGTCGCTAGTCACTCCTAAGCGAGGTTTAAGCTGTAAATTCCTCGTCAAGGAAAAAAAAATGACAACTTAGTCAAAAAAATTATCTAAAAAAAGTAGTCACTTACTTAACCGAGGATAATTGCTGTAAATGAGGCTGCCCCTGAGTTATAAGCTCCCATAGCCTTCCAGGAGTGGCTACCACCACCTCCGGCCCTGAACGGAGCACACGCTCCTGTTTTACTGACGCCATACCCCCCACTATAGTGGCCACCTTTATACCTAAGTATTTAAACTTTTATGTCATACTAGCTGTTCCCGTGCGGCTTTGTCCGCATGAAATTATCTAATTTTATTGTTTACATTTGTTAAATTATCAATTGCAAAAGTCAAAATGACATGACATGATGACAAACCATGGCAATCTTGCTTCCTTGATGTTGGCAGCAACTTATGGTCTCTTTCCCACATTAGGGTTTTTATCCAAAATATTTACCCCTTAAGTTTAATGGCGTGAAAATATATAGCTTAAGCGTGACGTAAGTGTAGGGCTTTTTATTAAAAAAAGAATTATTCAAAAATTTGCTGTAATTGCTGACATCTTAGGCAACAAAGAAGTGTGTGTTTACGCTTTATTATATTAGTATAGATAGAATAGATAAGTCTCTTACTAACATTATAAATGTGAAAGCTTAGATGGATGGGTGTTAGAGTTTGTAGCCTAAACTGATAAACGGATCTCGATGATATCTGACTGAATGATTTAACTAATTTGTTGAAACGCCCATCTCTAGTGTGAACCTACTCTAACATTACCTGTATATTTAGCCGCAGCTATTAAATGTCGACTGATTTGTATCGCCAGTTCTCTTGTAGGTGTCAGTATCAATGCATACAACGGTTTCCCTGTCCTTACATTAATGTGACCCGGGATATCTACATTGTCTATCACTTTCACACAACCAATACCTGCAAATAATAAAGATTTAATGTTTCAGTTTCTTTGTTTATATAAAAATTAATTATCACTAGATATCGCCCGCGACTCCGTTTGCGCGGTATTAAAAAAAATACTTAATTAACATGTATGACACATGACTATTCAGACTATGTTCTACATCGGTGCCAAATTTTATTGAGATCCCAGCAGTAAAATCTAAAATCACATTGGTACATGGGGATTCGAACCCAAGACCTGTAGATTACAAGTTGAATGCCTAACACCTGAGCCACCAACGCTCCGACATTATAAGGTAAACGAATCATTTGTTGAGACTCATCATCAACTTGCCTTTATCCCTTACGGAGGGTCGGCACAGTGCTGCTCTTCCATACATTTCTATCAGCCGTCATATCTGAATCCACTCCCTTCTTAAGCAAATCTTTTTGAGACTAACCACCACATTCAATGCTACTAAGACTCACATAATATACTTGCAAAGTTGATAGCACTGAAAATGTTAACATTTGACTCTCTTTCTATAAAAAAAACTATAAATGTCATAAACAAGGAAATTTCATTACCATTTTCATCAACTTCATCAATCCCATCTGTTTCTTCACCATCATTTTCTTTAGCCTTGACTCTATCCGCTTCATCATCACTTGTTTCCACTAAATCATCAGAATCTAACATCTCTGATAAATGTATATAATCTTCATCACTATCATCACCTTCTTCAAGTGTTACTTCTCTCTTCTTTATGGGTACTTCTATTTCTTCTATAAATTCTTTACTCACATTCTCCTTTCCAACTTCACTCTCTCCACTTGAATAACCTGATGTCTCTTCTATACTTTTTGCTTTCTTTTTATTTCTACCATTACTTCTTACTTCCCTTGTATCTTTTCGTTTCACTGATGTCTTTTTGTATGGTATTTCATACACATTCAAACCGGCTTCAGCTTTTTCTTTTAACTTCATGATGCCAGATAGAATTGGTAAACCGAAAGCTAGTGTTTTACCACTACCGGTCTCCGCTGCTCCGAGTATATCTCTACGGCCTGGACACAGTAGAAAATATATGTGTTAACAGGTTTCGCCAGTGACATCATGTGGAATAAGAAATAAACAAAAGAAAGTAGCCTATGTTTTCTTCCAGACTATCCTTTACATCTATGCCGAATTGAATCAAGTGATTTTGTTTAGGCAGCAAAATCTAATACAACATCCATCCATCCATCCAAACTTTCGTATACAAAATATAAAAGAAGTAAGATTCTCCTTTTATCATATTTTGTAATTAAACTAGTTTTTCCTCACAGAATATCAGTGCATGTCAGAGATGACAAGCAAATGTGAGGACTAGTAAGATGTGTTACAGTGATGAACTGTTAAATAAATAATTAAGAATAATTATGGCTTTTATAAATGTTAGTTTTTAATTAATGCAATTGCAGATGTATTGCCTACCCTTAATCAACTGAGGAGACACATATTATCTTAGATTTATGTTACTGTATGTCCTAAATAACTAGCACTAAGACGGAAGAACCCTGGCTCCTACAAGATGGGCCTAGAGCCTAGTGTAGGAACCAGGCACTCAACCAATATTTTGTCAAAACAAATGTTGTAACTTTATAAATAAATCTTTTAAATCTTTTTTTATATTAAGATATTTCCCCTTTCCATGTGTCTCCTCCACTGAAAAGGGTGGAAAGGCACAAAAATTAAGCCTCTGACACAGAGTATGGATAAGAATAAATTTTAAAAATAATGATTTAAGTTACCGTGAATTGCAGCTGGTAATGTTAATTGTTGTATTTTTGTTGGTGTTTTAAATCCCAATTCGGCTAAAGCATTCACAATTTCTTCCGGTAATTTGAATTCAGCCCATGACAACATATCTTCCGGAGTTAACTTCTCACATGTTTCTGTTATATCACCGAGCTTACGTTTCTTTGATTTTGTTTTCTGTATTACATCTTTTCTTACTGGCTGGTTTTCCTTCTTATTTGCAATAGACTTATTTTCTATTAATATATCATTTGTAAGTGATGGTTTTACGATATCGCATACTTCTACAGTGAAACCATTATCCAGTTTCACTTTTTTATTAGGTATTAATGATTTTTCTTGTAAAACTGAGATTTTATTAGTCGCTTTTTGTTTTTGTGCACTTTTTTTCTGGAATATGAAGTTATGAATATTATCAAAATATTTACAAAACAAACGAAACATAAGTTATAATAAAAATAAACGTGGGTATTTTAATAATAACCTACTTTTTTCGATTTCTTTCCATCTCTGTCGAAACCATATTCTGTGCATTCTTCAAGTCCAACAAAACCTTGTAGCTTATCCGACATTGAAACTGGAAAACCTTCCATCGGGACAGATTCCCATTTTAAACTTTTAAGTTTCTTGGACATTTTTGTAAAAATATATCAAAACATATGATTTTTATAACCTATTTTACTCCGGCGTGATTTTGACACTGATCGCGACTGATTGACAGACGACGAAATTGGACGAAATGACAAAAGGATAGCGTGCCGCTTTACGCCGTATTTTTTAAGTTATTTAATTTTACCTAAAAATACATTTTATAGTTTAATTTATAACACTAGCATTTTAATTCAATAATGTACAAATGAAGTAATATTCTAAAAATAATTTTTATAATTATAAATATAAATTGACCATAATGCAAGTTTTCTGCTGCATCGTCATTCGCAGATTACAAACGAAAAAAAAAATAAAATAGCACGCTGCCGCTCCAACCATAGATTTAAGGAGGGAGGAAGTTTGTGAGTGATCGATTTTACACCGACCCCAAACTTCTCAACGGCGTTTCTCTTTGTTTGCCATTACGCGCGTGGACAATTTTGAAAAAGAAGTATCGAGTCAGTGCCGCATTACTAAAATGGCGAACACGTTTCGCGGAGTGACGGTGTCCGCCGTCAACAATGACGGGGCTCTAACGCCGCGGTTCAATTTCCCTACAAACGTAAACGTGGATTACGATCCTCAAGGGCTAAGTGTAAAAGTGATACGTGCCGACCCTGTTCTAGCACAAGAGTTGTTGGAATTTCCCGTCCACAATCTGAGTGAGTGTTCAAGGGTAGCGGGCCAGTCGTACATCTTCACGATTGACAATGAAACCTTGTTTTTTAAATTCGCATCGGACGCTGACTGTCAGAATTTCCATTTGCTGGTCACGAAAATCAAGGCAGGTCGGTCGTCGAGTGTGTTTACGGTGCGCACAGAGGACTCGTCGGCGATGCAGTACTTCCAATTCTACGGGTACCTAAGCCAGCAGCAGAATATGATGCAGGACTATGTTAGGACAAGTACGTACCAGCGTGCTATTTTATCGAACCTTAACGATTTCAAAAATAAGGTTGTATTGGACGTTGGCGCGGGTTCTGGTATATTGTCATTCTTCGCTGCACAAGCTGGTGCACGAAAAGTGTACGCGGTTGAAGCGAGTAACATGGCGCATCACGCTCAAGCATTGGTGCGCGCGAACGGACTTCATGATCGTATCACCGTAGTCGCGGGAAAAATTGAAGAGATTGAACTCCCTGAAAGTGTAGATGTGATAATATCGGAACCAATGGGCTACATGTTGTACAACGAGCGGATGTTGGAGACATATTTACATGCGAAAAAGTGGCTTAAACCTAACGGTAACATGTATCCAACCCGTGGTGATCTACATATCGCTCCCTTCACTGATGATGCCCTCTTTATGGAACAGTACAATAAGGCAAACTTTTGGTATCAGACATGTTTCCATGGTGTAGATTTAAGTGCATTGCGTACAGCTGCTATGAAAGAATATTTTAGACAGCCAATAGTTGATACATTTGATGTCCGCATTTGTATGTCTAGGTCGGTGAGGCATGTTGTCGATTTCCTCAATGCCAATGAAACTGATCTCCATCGTATTGAAGTGCCATTTAGATTTCAGTTGACACAGTCTGGGACTTGCCATGGGCTTGCATTCTGGTTCGATGTGCTATTTGCAGGCAACACACAACATATCTGGTTATCCACAGCGCCTACGGAACCTTTAACACATTGGTACCAAGTGAGATGTTTACTAGAAACACCAATATTTGCCAAGCAAGGCCAGGCGCTGTCCGGCAGAGTGCTTTTGTTAGCAAACAAGAGGCAAAGTTACGATGTTACCATGGAGATTAATCTAGAAGGAACAAATATTTCATCTTCTAATACATTAGATTTGAAAAACCCTTACTTCAGGTACACAGGGGCACCGGCTGCCCCTCCTCCGGGAGTGAATACTACCTCTCCAGGTGAGGCGTACTGGAACACAATAGATGCAACAGGAGGCTTGACTAATGGACAAGTAATTCTCACTGATGGTACCCAACAATACTGCACAACACCAGATAAGACAATGGCCTATGGGGCTCATCCGAATATGATTAAAACGGTGATGTTGCAAGAAGAGTTCATCAAGAGGATCGGTATTAGTCAAAATGGCGACATTTAATCCGCAAAGACGCGCCGTGCGCGCCTAAGGGCTCTTAGAAACCGTCAAAACCGGTTGTGAACTATCTTCCGTTCGAACATTGTAGTGTTTAAGCAGACTTATTTATTTACAAGGAAAGCATCACAGTTTTTTTTATGTTTAGTGGGGGACATTGACAATGTGAACGCATTGGTATGATCGTTCTACATAATCATGTATTAATATGGTTGTTGCACTCTGGCAATTAACGACCAACCCTTCTCGTATGTTTTATTAAGATATTTGTACGACGCTTATTAGTGTAATTTGAAATGGACATTGCTTTAAACCCACTTTTTTATGTAAATAACCCCCCGATTTGTATTTGACGACTTATAAAACACTCCGGAAGGGTTGGTCTTTCAGAGGCAGCTGTGAAACTGTCATTGTTCAAATCTACAATTATTCATAAATAGAAACTGTGTCTGTATTTTTTAAGGCCATGACAATTGAGAATTTTCTAAACCGGTCAGAGTTCCTCCTACGGTTAGATTTGTTCAGTGACAGTTGTATTTTAATAATTAAGGTAGTAATTGCAAGTACACCTAGAGTTAAGAGGAAAGTGCTGAATTTGACTATGTTATTATGTCAATACTCATTTATCATTAATGGCCCAAGAAATTTTTAAAATAAATGATTCTTGATGTATTTTATAATTTCTAATTCTTTTAGAAAATTCTGTCTGCCAATCATTACATAGATTATGCATTTATAACCAAATAACAATGTTGTTTTCTTTATTTACACAATATATTGTGTTACCATTTCTATTGATAAATTTCAATACTAATTTGTTTCTAGGCAATATGAAAATAATATAAACATTTAATACACCTTAAGCCTAGGTACACTCAACAAGTTTGAAAAAAACATATTTCAATGCATCTGCAATTCCTCTGGTATAGCATGGGATGTCCATAGGTGATGATCACCTGTGTTCCACTCCCACAGGTCACAAAACATACATGCAGCCCAAAAACAATAATTTTACTTTAACTACATTTTAAGTTATTCTTTCAACAGGTTATTTAGATATTTTCTGCTTTACTGCAATTGTAATTTTAAGATGTTCAAAGCTTCAATTTTGTATAACTCTTCATACAATATATAAAGCCAACTCAAACAACACTAGTTTGAGTTGGTTAAAGCTTCAGTATTAATAACTTTGCTTGCTTGATTGCAACTTGCATTGACTTACACCTTGACATATTTTATCTTAACTGAAATTCTATATTTTGTAAGTCTGCCTACCCTAAATGAATGAAAGGGCTTGCTCTGAATATGCAATCAGGTTTCCAATACAGTGCCTTAAATAACATTCACTGCCGAACTGCCATATGTTATTTTGATTTGTTAAAGAAGCTGGCGAGATTTCAAACGGTTGATTTATATTTATAAAAAGTGCAAACACGATTTGTCTTAAAAACTTGGCAACTTTCACAATACATGATATTTTTGAATGTATTTTATAGCTGTCGGGAATATAAAAATTTGGATATCAATATAGCATAAGAATGCAGTTAATATAGTTCATAGGGGTTAATAATTGTTGAAATAATAACTTAAATTATCATAATAATTAATGAAATAGCTAAACATGACATGTGTTTGTTATATTTAGTGTCCTTAAACTTAAAAAGCTATTAGGAATGACTGGTTTTTCCCTAGTAAATCAATTTTTACCACATAAGGTCTTGTGTAGCCAAGCCCATATTTTTTAATGATCACTATGTTCTAAAAAGTGGGAACTTGACGATAACTTTACTAGAATTGTTGAACTGCAAATCAAAGTAAAGTAGATTTAAATGGCTTGCAGATTGTACTTGTATAAAGGTATGTTATGGGTTTGTGACCTCTTGCCTCTCTTAAGCGCACTTGAGCAGTTTAGATAGTCGCAGCATAACAATTTGAAAAATAGACTTGATTAGATTACAAATAAAGTTGTGTTATGTATTTCTCTAGCAAAGAATGTAATATACATAATAATAAAACATTGCGTAAAATAAACACACCCAAGTCATGTTTCTATTAAGAAATAACACTTTCCTTGTTATTCTAGTAATCCATGTAACATAAATGTGACTAGTAAAAGCATTATTTCTCTTATGAGTTCACTTAAATGTAGGTATTTCGAAAAAATTGTGCAATATGATTTGAACTTGACAATGTTCTGCTCAGTATCGGTTTTTGCGCCCTGAGCGAGTCTTCGCTACCCTATTTACCATGCTTTGTAGCCTTGCTCAGTGCCTTGGGTGGTCCCCCAACCCTATCCTAACGGCACTGGTTCTGCTATAGGAAATATATCTTGAGAAACTTTTCTACCTCACTATTTGGCAGACGGATTTTATTCTATACACAAAAAGAATCATTATTTTATTAGGGTTGCCAGAATTAGTAAAACGATATCTCTGTAAAGTTAAAATGTGATAAGCTAAGCAATAAATAATACTTGGTCGACATTAACAGGGCATTTTGTAAATAATTTCGTGTACAACATTGGGTTTATAAGGTATTTTACGATTATATTATATGTATTGAGACTTTAGTTTTGTAGCGAGTATATTTTGTACGGTCAAAATATTAAAGGATTGGCAACCCTAATCCTGTTTGTGTTCACTTGCCATTTAACTTCAAATAGTAGTCTATAATATTGAGTTGGAACTTCCATACATTAAAATTGCAACTCCTGTGAAGCTTAAATAGCAATAGTAACAAAACATTGCTATTAACTTTTATAAGGGGATAAAACGAAGCACTAGCACAACTAAATTCGATTTCGGTATCCTTGTATGGAAGTTTCTGCAGCCTAATTGACTATTCTAAGTGAAAAATGTAGGAGACTTTTACATAAGACGTAAGTCTTAATAAGCACTGCATTATTAGTGATTAATTAATATGTAAATCATTATACTCGAAACTATGGTAAAATGAAAATGTATTCATTGTAGGAATGAATCTTTAAATGAGATATGAGAAATATTAGTGCTGTTTTACAATTTAATAACAACCAAAAACACTTTGAGATTAATGTGGGTAGATAGAAAAGCGCGTAAGAATTCAAATGTTTGGATCCTATAAACCAATTATAAATTTTAACTTTTGATACCAGAGGAAAGGACTAGGAAATCAATTTTGACCAGATGTCTAAATATCGAGGTCACTTCGCTATTAAAAAAAAACAAGAGAAAAAAAATTAGACCTTGTTTCCACTGTCGAGTCTAGACTAGTGGCAGGATTTATATTTTATGAAATAAGTTGGTTTTCTCTATTCAATCTCTTATCATCATCATCAGCCTTTACCTGCCCGCTGTAGGACATAGGCCTTTCACAATACCCTCCATAGATTGCGGTCCTCCGCTTATAATCGGTTTAAAATTAAAGTAGCATAAATTTTGTCGGTAAACAGCACTAATATAGTTTAATACATCACATATTAAAGTAATTCATGTATTCAATGTCGTGTCGTTCAAATAATCGCTATAGAATCGAAATTCGGGTAGACGTAAATTTTTTGCGTATATTGTACGCATGTGTTTCACAAAGTCCGCGGTGACTGTAGTCTGTAAGTGTCATATCTACTTAATTTTCACACATTGACACACTTTGTAATGTCAATTTTGAATATTTGTTTGATAATCAACTACTTGATAAATGTAGACAGCGTACATAACTATTCTTGGTTGGTTGGACGCGCAGGCCATGGACTATGGGTTCACAGGCCAGTTGTATGCCAGTGCCTGATACTGGTATTATATAAACCAGGTAATAACTTGTCAATCTGACAAAAGACATCAAGTGAATTGTACCACCCACTGTGCACACAAAAGTGCAATTTCAGATTTAGGTTAAACCAGAAATAACCTAATTACTCTTATAGGTCTTGGCCTAAATATCTAAATCCGTACAATATTCCACAAATTGACATAACAAAGTGTTCATTATAGTCAAATAAGGATGCTAGCCCGGTGAGTGGCGCTGCTATCGGTTCTGTCAGAAAATATGTAATAACTACAAGGACAAATGGCATAGAAGGCGCTATTGAGCTAATTTAGTTCTACCCGCCGGGTCGGATGTCTTTTTTGGTCTATATCCGTATGAAATGTGTAAATAAGACAATTGTGAAGTCAAATGATTATTGGATACAATGTATTTTTAGTTTAAAATTGGTTAAGTGAACTAACCTAATCTAGCACGAAAATTTGCGGGACAGCAATGACATGAACTGTATGCGATTTGACTGATGCTTTGTCAATAATACGAATGCTTTTCCGCAAATTTTCGTGCTGTCTGCATCAATAAAATCGGAATTGCATCGAGTAGTGAATACTGCGAAATTGATTAAGCAATCGTGTTTGAAATCGATTTTTTTTTTCGTTTTAAGGCCCTGTGTATAATTTAGAACAATTTATTTTCTAATCGGTCTAGTTAATTATTGGCTGTACTAAAATTGCGGGTAGAATGGCGACTTTTAATGATCTGCATTTTTCGTATATCCAGTATTAGTAAGTGGGTTTCGACTGCTATTAATAATTTTGTCTTTGTTCTGTCAAATTGAAAAGGACGAAATTATCAACACAAATTTCATTGTAGTTGATTTCTAGTGTAAGGATATCTATATTGTGGTAACACTGCTTTGTATAGTGTCATGAACTATAATTTTAAGTATGACATTGTGTCAATGATTACGGAATGAAAGCAACCTTCGGACGGCAGTTTTTTCGATAAATATGTGAAGTAATTTTTAATCTCATTTTTGTAGTTTTAATTACCCTTCATCCTTGAACGTCTTTTGGGATAAGAAGTCCTAGTTCTCTATGCAATCTCAACATCACACAAATGAACTCTAGTCCAATTCAATGGAAGTAATTTCTCGAAAAGTATTCTATCTTTAGATATTTGTATTCCAAATGATTTAAAAAAATATAGATGGTCGGCCATATTAACAATACATGTTAATTAAACCAATACAAAGGCCACTATGTTAAGATATCGAACGTTCCGTGGTGACTACTAGAAATGTACCGAGCGACTGACTACGACTGAGAACGACTGACGACTGACAGAATGAGCTGCGCCACTGCTTGCAAGTGTTTATAAAACTACCCCCTCCACTTTTCCTTCCGTTTCCTACTATTTCCTAACAATATTGTCTTTGGACTGTCTTGATCAGTCTTATGAAGATAATTAGATGTAATTGTTATTTCTCATTCCCATTGAATTCGACAATATTTATTACAGCAAAATTTATAGAAGGTAACAGGGTGAAATCAAAGAAAAAATTGAATAATGTTATATATTAAAAAGAAAAAATCACATCAGCAAATTTATTCATATCACAAACTTTATGATACAACCGATTGGTAAAGGATTAATCTAAACTGCGCTACACATCAGTTCTAACTGAACAATCGAACTGTATTAAAACTACGCACATAAATATTACCTTAACACGTTAAACGCCATGGGGGTCACCGGTGACCTCACCCTTCCTCTATCATAGCGCCATGGGGGTC
>LD688946.1:4551170-4576592 GCA_003118335.3 Papilio memnon
CTATACCAAATTTCATCGAAATCCGTACAGCCGTTTAGGCTACAAACTCTAACAAACATCCATACAAACTTTAGCATTTATAATATTAGTAAGATTTACGCTTAAAATATGTGATTCTGTATTGACGGACAAGTAAGTTATAAGATTACTAGTACATCTACCCGACGTTCTTACGGTGAAGGAAAACATGATGCCTGCACATATCGGCGAATAAATTCAAAGATATATGTGAAGTCAAATCGCAGTGCAGCTTGGTTGACTATGTCCTTGTCATCCCTTACTTTGGGTAGTCTCCGAGCCCTTTAGTAAGCACGTATAGTGAGGTGGTGATAAGGATTATTGAATTTTCATTTGTTAAAATTATTTGATCGTAAAAATAATCTTATCTTACTTCTTACTAATATTATAAATGCGAAAGTTTAGATGGATGGATAGATGGATAGATGGATGGATGGATGTTTGTTAGAGTTTGTAGCGTAAACGGCTGAACGGATTACGATGAAATTTGGTATAGAAGTAAAGGATAGTCTGGAAGAACACATAGGCTACTCACTTTTTTTTTAATTCCACGCGGACGGAGTCAAGGGCGAAAGCTAGTTAAAACATTAATGATATATGACAGAAGATTTATGTTTGAATTCCCAGACGACACATGACACGGCTTGTTAATGAATCATAGATATATAAATAGATAGGCGATTGTTTGTAAAGACAGCATTTGCCTAATTAAATAAAAAAGTCTATTACTATTATTAGTACGAACAACAGAAACCAGTGCAATGTCGACAACAAACACAAAATGCCACAGTTTGAAGCCTGTCCATTTATAGAGGTCAGTGTAAAAACATTTTAAATATAGCGGTATGCTTTTGTTTCATATCCTCTTTGATATGACTCGTGTACAGATATAAAAAGCACATATAGACGGGAAAACTTTGACCCGGTGGGTATAAATGAAACTAAATTACAACAGCACATAGAGCTTTACTGTCAATGTAACTGTCAATGTACTGTTTTAACAGTGGTAGAGCCCGCTTTAACATCCTAGCACGAATGGGTCGGCTCGCCCCCCGCAATACCACGACCACACAGAAGACAGGCGTAAAGCGGAAGCAATTCCGCGTTTCGTCTGTTGACTGTGGTGCCGGAGACCCAACTTTAGTCCCTTTCCCGTTCCACCCTTTTCTTATAAGGAAAGGATTAGATGGGAAAGTGGATTTGACGGTAGAGGACACGCATAGGAGGGGGAATTAGCCTCTTTATGTGCGTCTCCTCCTCCGTCGATTTACGGTAGGCAACGCATCTGCAATTGCGGATGTCTATGGGCAGCGGTCGCTTCGCCATTTCGGCGAATTTAGGTGGCCGCTTGCTCGGTTGCCACCTTATTGTATAAAAAAAAATATATTGCCACAAAACCCCTGTCAGCTTTACCTTTCTTGTTAAGTCTTTTGTTTGTTTTTCTGACAGAACAAATAGCAATGACATCGCCTTCATTAGGCCAGATAAAATAGCCACTGTATAATATTAAAAAAATATGGTTAATTTGATATTTCATATGCATTTATTAAAATAGACAGATATTTTACTTTGTAATGCAAAACTTTGTCAGCTAAACCGCTCTCTTTTAATAGTTACGAGTTAATATACAATGTTCTACAACACAAAGTAAATAATTGCTCAGGTAGTCACTTTTATTATGCTTTCAAAAATGAAATTGTACTTTATTACGTTTTAATATAGAGCTTTAAACTAAACTCTTTTATTTACTACTACCTTTCACCCGCGACTCTGTTCGCGGGGAATTAAAAAAAGTGAGTAGCCTATATGTTCTTCTAGACTATTCTCTACATCTATACCAAATTCTATCTAAATCCGTTCAGCAGTTTAGGCTACAAACTCTAACAAACATCCATCTAAACTTTCGCATCTATACTCGTATATATAAAAGAAAGTCGTGTTAGCTACACCACTTATAACTTAAGAAGGCTTTACCGATATGACTGAAAATTGGTGAGGAGGTAGCTTAGAGCCAGGAGACGGACATAGGATACTATTTATTTCGTTCGACAGCAATGGATGGATATCTGTTAGAGTTTGTGGCCTAAACGGGTAAACGGATTTCGCGGAAATTTGGTATAGGCGTGGAGGATAGTCTGGAAGAACACATAGGCTACTTAATTTTGTTTTTATTAATTCCACGCGGACGAAGTCGCGGGCGAAAGCTAGTTTATAATATTAGTATGATTTATTAAAACTCGGTTTTTTTTTTCAACTTTTTTATCCTTGCCTTTTTAAGACTAGAAGTAAATAAATAAAATAAATTCCCTAAAAATTTAGGTGACATCTTAGTCATCATCGGGTTTCACCACATTTAGATGATCAAGCACCCAGAAATGAAAAATTAATAGTTATTTTCGTAATTGTAATATTTATATCTATGTTATTGCAAACAAAGTCCCTTATATTCTCCAGAAATATTTAAGTACTCTAGTTTATTTATTTATTTATTTATTTATTTACAATAGGAAGCCAACGTATCACATGAAATAGATTACGTTTCATGAAAAAAAATAGTTATAAAAACACAATATCATGGATACCCTTACAGGCTAACACAGCATTATAATAAAAAAAAATATTTTTATAACAAAAAATGGCGAACAAAAAAAAAACAAGACTAAAACTCACTACAAAAAAAGAAAATATAAAAATATAATAACTTAATGTATACTCCTAAGGTGTATCTTTACTGAAATAATAATTTTAGTAATAGGTTTAGTAAGTTAAGTAGTATATGGTTAAGTTGGTTTATTAAAATGTTCAAACTTAGTTATACTTAGAAGCTTACGGGAACGTAATTATCAATGTAGTCTTCAGCGAGTCGTTGCAATTTGTGGTAACGTTAAGCCTTTTCAGCTTTCATATAAATGTTCAATTCATTTCAGTTTTTAGTCATTTGGCTTAAGTTTTAAACGGTATGGGCATGTTGAGGAGGGATGAATGTAACAAGAAAAACGTTAGTTATGATTATGGTACATTGGTAGAGGTAGACGTAGAAAGAGATGGATGGATTGCGTGAAAGGTGACATGATCAAGAAGGGAGTGATGATTGAGATGACAGAGTTATTTGGAGGACGAAAACCCGATGCGCCCTACGAGAGTAGTACTCGTATAAGGTGGTAGATGGTATGGTTTAAGTTTTAAGTTATGATTAACCGTTGCTAAACGAAGCCTTATCTGAACATAGACTAGTTAAGATGTTGTTAAGATATCTTACTTCTAACTAATATTATAAATGCGAAAGGTTAGATGGATGGATGTTTGTTAGAGTTTGTAGCCTAAACTGCTGAACGGATATCGATGAAATTTGGCATAGATGTAAAGGATAATCTGGATTATTGATTTTTTTTTTAAATTTCACGAGGACAGAGCGTAAGTTAGTCATTGTATATTAATAAGTAGTTTTTATTTACGACTTCCTCATACCTTTAGACTTAGCCTAGCTTATATTACTAAGTGATAAAGTAATTTTCTAATGACAAAATAGATTTTGCAATCGGTTTAGTAATATTTACATTATTCCATATATAAAAGTAAAAATCTTTTGTCCTTATATGTGTAGAATATTGAGCTTAAATAAGCACCAATCATTAAATAAATCTATACTAATATAATAAAGCGTAAACACACACTTCTTTGTCGCCTAAGATGTCAGCAATTACAGCAATTTTTGGAATAATTCTTTCTTTAATAAAAAGCCCTACACTTACGTCACGCTTTAGGCTATATATTTTCACACAATCAAACTTAGGGGGTAAATATTTTGGATAAAAACCCTAATGTGGGAAAGAGACCATATAAGTTGCTGCCAACATTAAAGAAGCAAGATTGCCATAGTGAGGTAATTGGTATTTTGACATTTGCAATTGAGAATTTGACAAATGTAAACAATAAAATAAAGTTTTTATAATTTTATGCGGATGAAGCCGCAAGGGAACATTTAATGTATGTATTTAATAAACTTCAATCAATTTTTCTTGTATTATATTATTGCGTAATATGACCCTAAAAAGTTTTTATTATAATATAATTGAAAGGAAAATATATTGTTCTTTGTACACATTTATAGTCTGTGTGATTTATGTTGTGACAAATGACTTGCGGAATATTTAATGGTAACAAATGGTAGGCTAATGTGGTCATGATGGCGGGGAAATTACCGACCCTGATAATTTCTTTTCATTAACCGTGTAGGGTGACCATGAGGGATTCATTTAGGATATAACGTTGAAAATGTTTAAAGTTAATTTTTTTAAAATAAATTCTGTGTTCTAGTTAGCAATGTAATACAAGAAATAAAAAAGTAAGGCTTGTGCTGAATTATGTGTCAATTTTATAACGGACTAGCTGTTTGCGCGCGGCTTCATCCGCGTGAAATTATAAAAACTCCAATCTTGCTTCCTTGATGTTGGTAGCAACTTATGATCTCTTTCCCACATTAGGGTTTTTATCCAAAATATGTACCCCCCAAGTTTAATGGCGTGAAAATATATAGCCTAAAGCGTAACTTAAATGTAGGGCTTTTTATTAATAAAAGGATTATTCAAAAATATGCTGTAATTGCTGACATCTTAGGCAACAAAGAAGTGTGTGTTTACGCCTTATTATATTAAGTATAGATTAAAAGCATTAAATTGATTTTGTATATAATTCTAATATAGTAAAAGTAGTAATTAAAATAATAATGAAAGGTAGTTATTTTAGAAACCGCATGCTTAGTGAGGACGTTCCAGTCTTCCAGCCCTGACCACTGGTTGATCGTGTGCAATGTCAGAAGCCTTCGTTGGCATGTGCACTTGAATTTTGACATTTTCAATTAAGATTGACAAATGTAAACAATAAAATTAAGTTTTTATAATTTCATTCCGATAGAGCATATTTACGTCATTAGATGTAGGTAGTAATCGTGTCATTTTAATAAATATATTTTTAACATGGTTACACTAATGATACGAGGAATTTAAAAAAAAATTGACTTCATAAAGGCATCAAATTAAAGCACATAAAAGGCTTTTTAATTTATTGTACTAAGTTACTCGACCGTTGATAATTATACATTAAGGGAAACTTTTAAGGCAGTGATTTTTTATGTATTTAAGAAACCATTAAATATTACTACAGTCCTAAAACATGTTAACAAGATGGGATACCATTTCCATCGTGCGTTCAAATTGGTCTACGTTCTTTTCGAAAATCGCCCACAGAAACCAACCTTAAGTGAAGTATAATTTTTATGTTATTACCAGTTTTCACCGGCAATTAGTTCGCGTGGAATTAAAAAAAAACAAAAATAAGTAGCCTATGTGTTCTTCCAGACTATCCTCTACATCTAAGCTAAATTTTATCACGATCCGATCAGCAGTTTAGGCTACAAACTCTAAAAAACTTTCGCATCATACTAATATTATAAGTGAGAAACTTATGGATGGATGTTTTTTAGAGTTTGTAACCAAAACCCCTAAACGGATATTAATATGGATAAATGTATAGGTTAGCCTGGAAGAAGACAGACTATTTCCTTTATTTTTATTCCACGCGGACGGAGTCGCGTGCGATAACTAGTATATATTATTAGTTATGTTTGTACATATAACGTGTTCTACTGAAGCTATCTCAGATTATTACCGTTTCCAATTTATTAGGTGCTATAAAACTTAGCCACTCTATTTATTGGACAAAGAGTCGGCTTTTATGAGACATCTCCGATTTATTACGAGTACAGAAAGTAAATGTAGATATGTAATATCTATTTTTCCTTTGTAATAAGTTACTAAGTTGTACTTACGAGTTTTATCTTGTATGAGCAAACTAGCTTTTGATGGCGACTTCTTTCGCGCGGAATTAATAAAATTGTTAATTATGGACTGCGTTACTCGGTGATAATAGCAAATTTGTTTTTGAAATTAAATCTTTCTCTACTTTATTTTTTTATAGGAATAGCATGGATAATTCTGAATATTTTATTTAGTAAGCTACAGCAAATCTTACTTTAACAGTGGTAGAGCCCGCTTTAATATCTTAGCACGAATGGGTTGGCTCGCCCGGTGCTATACCACGACCACACAAGACAGGCGTGAAGTGGAAGCAATTCTGAGTTTCGTCTGATGAGTGTGATGCCGGAGGCCCAGTTTTAGTCCCCTCCCCGATCCACCCCTTTCTTATAAAGAAAGGATTGGATGGGAAACTGGATTTGACGGTGGAGGAGACGCATGGGAAGGGGAAATATCCTCTTTATGTGCGTCTCCTCCTCCGTCGATTTAGGGTAGGCAACGCATCTGCAATTACGGATGTCTATGGGCAGCGGTCGCTTCGCTATTTCGGTGGATTCAGGTGGCCGCTTGCTCGTTTGCCACCTTATTTTATAATAAAAAAAATGTATTGAAATAACTCAAAAACTGGGCCGAATCTATATTATAAATGCGAATCTTTAGATGGATGGATGTTTGTTAGTTTGTAGCCTAAACTGCTCAACGGATCTCGATGACATTTTGCATACATGTAGAGCAAAGTCTGAAAGAACACATAAGCTACTTATTTTTCTTAATTCGGATGGAGTCACAGGCGAAACCTAGTATTTAATAACTGCATCTTGTCTCTGTTTTTTTAATTATAATGGGAGTGAACTCTGTATGTTTTTGTTATGTATGTTTAATACATTTTTATCTTGTTTGAATTTGATATTACTTGTTATAAATGTTCTCTTTCCTACAATAAGCCCGGCTTTTAAAAGGCTTTATAAATCAGGTTATTACCGTAAATGTAGATCCATTCCGCGAAATAACCGACCATTTTGTTTTTATTAATTAAGTTTTCTACGAAAATTTGTATTTTTTTGATCTCTTTTGTGCTGGGAAAAGACAGTCCTTTTAAAATTTAGTTAATGTTTATCTCTGTACTCATAGAGGTTTTATGTTTAACTCTTCTTCATTTATCATAATTAAATTACAACTAAGGGATCCCTTTGATTAATTCATGCCTGTGAAAATGACAAACGATTAATTGTAATTTTTATAGAAAATCTAAGCCTTTCTTAAAATCATATTTAATGATTGATTTTGTGTTTTTTCTCAAAGCAAAGCTTGTTAAAATTTTCCGTAAAACATTTGTCAGTTTCCTTGATGCTAAAATAAAATTTATTTGTTCCTATTTTGAATAATGCTGTGTCATAGATGTCTGTTCTAATTTCCATAGCTTAGGGATGTGATCGCTTGGCGTGCTGCCAGTGGAAACAGCTGCTATGTAAAAGTATAAAATCGGCATAAAGCACGCAAAAGACGGTCTAGCTTGAACTATGATCGTGTTTTAGGAGATACCTCTCCTGG
Source organism: Papilio memnon (assembly GCA_003118335.3). Lineage (NCBI taxonomy): Eukaryota > Metazoa > Arthropoda > Insecta > Lepidoptera > Papilionidae > Papilio > Papilio memnon. Next base: position 4,558,553 of record LD688946.1, read on the forward strand.
TTTTTGCTCCATAAACTCTTGTATAACCGTATATTGTAACCATTGCATCGATGCAATTGGTGAGCCGATATCTTAGAGCGGGTGCACACCTTTGACTAAGCTATCGCACAACTGCGATTGTGTATTGTTTAGTTGCACAACTAAGAATCAAGTGGCGCACCTTCATATAAGCTCATAGTAATCAAACGCGACTAAGCAACTGTGCGATAGTTTAGTTTCAGGTGTGATAATTTTAATTATCTCGTGCATATATTGTTCTACATCGTAGCATGCTACGAATTTTGGCTACGCTGTAGCTCCAAGTGTAGTACGATGCTACGTAAATTGTTCGTTTAGTGGTTTAATAAAACGAAAGTTAAAAAATTACTTCTTTTATTAATTACAAATGTAACAATTAACATAGTTCCTATTTGGTTTTTATTTACAAGAAACAGTAATTTATTTTTTTACATGAAATCAACTGAAAAAGCATACAATAACAAACCAAGCAAAATTAAGAGTCAAATTTTCTACGAAAATAATGCTTAAAAAACAAAAAACAAAATCTAAATGCATAATTGTTTGTTTTTTTTACAAAAAAATATTACAAAAAATACCAATTATTTTGTTATAAGTGCAGATGTTTAGAAAACAATATTCAATTACGAGTACGATTTTAGGTTATTTTTCATGATTAAAATATAATATTTTATTTAAAAATAACGTCATCCGCATCATGAAAAAACACAACCGAAAACACACAATTCATTACAATAATTTAAGATTTATTAACACAAATTGAATTGACAATTTTTAAATCATCATCATCATCATCATCATCATCATCATCACCAGCTCTCTATACGTCCCCATCGAGGGGCTCGGAGCCTACCCTAAAGTTAGAGTGACTAGGTCATAGTCAACCACGCTGGCCAAGTGCGGGTTGACTTCACACATATCTTTGAATTTCTTCTCCGATATGTGCAAATTGTTTAATTTTTAAATAACCATAAAAATTCTGTTTACATATAAAAAAAACGATTTAACCAATAATTAAAAATTAACCATAACTAGCCAATAATTTTATTCACATATTACATTTAAAATAAATCCATATTTTAATTACATAAATATGTGTTTAAAGTAAAAAGAAATCGAACATTTTTATACAAATTCAAAAACAATTGCAAGATACAAAATTAAATTCGGATGAAAAAGTGTGCTTACGTAAAATGTCTTCCAGAAGATGATTTTTTCTTATAAAATCTCTACATAATATGACAACCTTTCTGAGTTGATATAAAGATTTTTAAGAAATAAATTAAATAGATAAATAATAAACTACACTTTAAGAGTAGTGACAATATTGGAGATAAAAGAACTTAGAAAGTATTAAAAATCTCACAATACACTTAAAACTTTATAAAAATCCAGTTAATAAAACTATTATTATTATAAAAAGTCAATATTATATTCACATTTAATCGTACAAATTTATTATTAAAAATCACCATTACAAAATGAATTCACCAGCGATTTTTATTATTAAAAAATATGATTATTAAAAACTCTACTCCATTATTAGAAAAAACATTTTTATTATCTATCTCATCACATGTCTAATTGGGGATTTTAATTACCTAGGTGCTTCAATATCTGCTTTAATTAATATAGTTTTAACCGATCTTTTTGGCTCTTCGTCTATGCCGTAGAAATAAACACTTCTGTGCGGATACACTTTAGTCTTTGACTCGACAGAAGAACCTAAGTTTCTCGGTAAAGTTTTCGATTTACTGCATTTAAAATCACTCTTCAAACAATATTCATAATTTGGTCCTTCAAGAAAATGTTGACTATAATATCCTTCATTGGTATCAAAATTGCTACAATAATCTGTACACCCGTATGGTTGATATGAACCTTCAGGACACGCCCGAGGTTCTCTGGGGTGCGGCCAGCAGTCTGGCGGTTTTGGGGCCCACGGTGAGGGCCCCAAATGTCAGTCTCAGCGAATCGGTTTGGAGACTATTATGACGTCAGGGGCTGATCGTGTGGTTTCCGCACTTATGGGTCGTCGATCGGAAATCTTCTTAACTGAGAATACAAGAATGAAAAAGTGAATAATAGTTACAACTAAGTGCGCACACACACACACACACACACACACACCTTTGACTACAACTATTAAATCGCAACCAATTCATCTGTTTAGCAGCACAACTAAAAATTCGAGTAGTGTGCGCACCATTTAACCTCACAGGAATCAAAACGAAATAAAACAGTTATGCGATAGTTTAGTCAAAGGTGTGCTCGCGCTCTCAAGAAAAATAGATCAAACATTCAAGCTCTTATTTTTAAAGGAAACAAACTCAAAATACAAAGAAGTTTCAATCCATTGTACCCACACGCATTGTATTTAAAAATGTCTTTTGCGTCTAGCGAATTAGACAGAATTGGTAATGTCATAGATGTATTAAAATATTTAAAAAGCTCATACTTCATTATTATCTATACTAATCTATGCTAATATAATAAAGCGTAAACACACACTTCTTTGTTGCCTAATATGTCAGCATATACAGCATATATTTGAATAATTCTTTTTTTAACAAAAAGTCCTACACTTACGTCACGCTTTAGGCTATATATTTTCACGCCATTAAACTTAGGGGGTAAATATTTTGGATAAAAGCCCTAATGTGGGAAAGAGACCATAAGTTGCTGCCAATATCAAGGAAGCAAGATTGCCATGGTTTGTCATCATGTCTTGTCATTTTGACATTTGTAATTGATAATTTGACAAATGTAAACAATGAAATAAAGTTTTCATAAATTCGCGCGGATGAAGCCGCATGGGAACAGATAGTCTAATTCTAATTAGTAACTTAGATATTACTTACGTTGCTTAGAATCCTGTTTCTGTGGCATTTGCTTGAGGAGTTCTATAGTGATTTGTGATGTGTTTGTTTGTGTCGGCGGAGAGGATGGCCGGACTATCGTAGCACCTGAATAACCGAAGGTAGAGAAACCTCTACTGTTCGTTGTACCTGAACCTAATAACATGTATAGTTAAAATAGGTGACTAATATTACGAAAGTTATTTTAAATCATTATCCAAAATTCTAAGTGAAAAGGTAAGTAAAAATCTTTACTTTAAATACTGTACTTCTGTTCCAAATGTTATTAAAACCCTTTCAGTTGTTCTGGAGTTCGTGGTAACAAACATCTACCCATACAAATCATTAATAATATAACTAGCTTTCGCCCGCGACTCGGTACGGGAATTAAAAAAGTAAGTAGCCTATGTGTTCTTCCAGACTATCCTCTACATCTATGACAAATTTCATCAAGATAGCTAGGCTACAAACTTTAACAAACATCCATCTAAACTTACACATCTTACTAATATTATAAATGTGAAAGTTTGGATGGATGTATGTTAGAGTTTGTAGCCTAAACTGCTGAACGAATCTTGATGAATTTGTCATAGATGTAGAGGATAGTCTGGAACACATAGGTTACTTGCTTTTATTTGTAATTCCATGCGGACGAAGTCACGGGTGAAAGCTAGTAAGATATAAGGATTAGTAATACTAGGATTTACATACCATCTGAGCTAAGAGGAGCGTCCTGGAATAAACTCTCTCTCGTCTGACATCCCGATTCCTTTGTATCCGGCGCACCGACTGACACGTCTCTAATCTCTTTCCTCTCTTCACTCTCTCTTGTTCTACTCCTAATTGACTCTTCTTTTCTACTCAGATCACTTCTCCTCGATCTACCATTACGTTCTATATGAACATCTTCCGTTTGTATCGGTACGTTAGGCACATCTTTACGCCAGACCTCTTCGTCCATATCTAAATGCGTTTCTTGTATAAAATCTGATTCGATGCTGCTTTGCTGAAAAATTTATAAAGTTTTAAATAAAATTTGATAACAGAAGAAGTTGAAGGAATTGATAAGAACAAGTCAAGTTTAAGGAAGTTTTAACAAGTTTCCGAAAGACGTGTGATAGATTTACGAGTATGTATATAAAAGAAAAACCAAATACAGAGGAAACCGAAATTAACAAGGGAAATATAAAAATAAACTTGAGTAATAAATATGTTGTAGGCATTTGTCAACATTCTGAATAAAACGCTATTTCATCTAAAGGTAAAAGCATACTAATGATTAAATGGCTGTAATTGTAGTGATAATATTTTTTAAATGTGTTTTTGTGAAGCTTACCTTACGTTGAGAATACTTTCGTTGTTTTTTATACATTTCATTTGTATGGTTTTCCCTTTCCAGACTAGCTCGTGGTTGGCTGTCTCTCTGCAGACGTTTAGCGTCGAGCGTCAGTCGACTGCTGACTAAACTGTCCAATCTATCCTCGCAAGATTGTCTGATATGTTCCTAGAGTGAGAAATAAGATTTAGAGCGTGCACATATTTGACTAAACTATTGTACAACTGTTTAGTCTTGCTTTGCAATCAAAGCAAGACTAAACAGTAACAGTAACAGACTCATAGCAATCTATGAGATTATATGGAGGTGCGCACACTACTCGATTTTTAGTTGTGCAACTAAACAGTTGAGGCTGTGAAACAATCGACAATCGCACAACAGTTGTACGATAGTTTAGTTAAAGTGCGCCCGCTCTTAAAATACAAATATGTCTACTTTACTGTTCTAAATAGTGTACGCTAATCTCGTTAGCGAAGTTTAAACTACTGAAAACAATAGATGGCGCTGTTTTTACTCTATTTTTAACGATTTTTCTTTTGTTTTTTGTCCGGTGTCTTGGAAAAGTTTTTAACGTAGTGAATTTTAAAATAACTTATTTATTTATATAAATTTTGTACGAAATTAATTTAAACGCGCTATAAAATAGTTTTTGTGATTGCTTACCTTAATTATTTTATGGTCTTGATACAATTTTCTTATACATTTGAATACAAATACAAAACTCATTCCTGATAATATTAACGAAAATATTACGAGAATAACTATTATATGTAACTTGCTAATCATTGATTCAGTCGTGTGCTAGAACAAAAACAAATTTAAATACATTTCAATTTTTTATTTATTAAATTAACGCCTTTTAATTTTTATCGCGTTACATTTTGAATAGACAAATTGCTATTATATAATTACAGGAGTGCAAATATACTGAAGCAAGTGGCATAAACTTTTAAACTAGATCTGGCTTTGCTTGTTTATAAAGAACAAAGATGATGAAATTGTGTTTCTTTTACCTTACAGTTTTCCTCATCCGCTTTCAATCTGCAGTGAGCGTAATCGTCGCACTCTAGGCCCGCGTTTATACACGTATTGTCGCCGCAATGGAATTCTGTCGCGCTGCATTTCTCTACGTGTGAAAGAGATAAAAGATGAATGTAGGTTGCAACATGTTATTGTTTTTTTGATTTGATACAATTTTTGCAATCATTTTAATGCATTAGGAATAAACAGTTGAAGAATGTCCCCTTCGCTACATTTTTTTTTATTTTCATGTTAATCTAAAATAATCTTCAGTAACAAATCATGACGTTATGTGACAAAATATTATTTTATTTATGAGAAATTATATTTATAGTGTTAAAAAATAAATGTAAGTCATTCACCATCTCTATTCGGATCTAAGCTTCTAAACGCTGTGTATCTCGCACTAAAATCTGAGTTTTTTCCTGAACTAGTTGCGTACAAACGAACATGCATTATATTGCCTCTTTCATTTCCCTCTGTATCTTTAGTTGTTACTGGATTCGCTATTGAACCACAATAATACGCCAATCTGTAAACACAATTAAATGTAAATACGAATATATGTTACTTTCATTTTCAATAATAACCTTTTCATTTAAATTAATTTCTAACCTGTATTTTTCTTCGGTTTTATGTCCGAAAACTTGTACCGCATTTTGTTCACATTCATTCGGTTTATTTAAATTATATCCCGTAAAATTAAGATATATCTGAAGAAAAGAAACGTTTTTAACTAACTGAATAATTGTAAAAAATGAAAGAACTTAAAACAAATAACATTAAATGAAAGTAAATATAATTAATTGTAACCTTAGTATTTTCGTCGGTCTCAATCCTCCATAATACATCTAACGGATGGCCCTCGCTTCCTCGTTTGCAATTCTCATCAATACTTGTCGTATTAACATAGCCTTCTGGACCCGTCAAGTTTTTAAAACAGCTATCAGGTATTTTATCTTAAACATAAAGAAGTATTTTACGACTGTTGAATGTTTGTAGCCTAAACTAAACGGATCTCAATGAAATTTGTCATAGATGTAGAGCATAGTCTGGAAGAACACATAGGCTACTTACTTTAGTTTCATGTTGTCATGTCGTGTCCCGTTTGTCTCTACAAACATAAGAAACACAAGATACTCACGACTGTTGCTCGGCGATTGTATAATGTCTACAGTTATATGGAAGCCTTCGTATTCTATCGTCCCGTCGGAGTGAAACTTTAGCCAGGCGAAGGGTCCCGTTGTGGTAATTTGTGGAGGGAAATTCTCGCCGCAAAACTTTCCAAGGCTATTTGAATATCCTTTCTCACCATCGCGTATCTTAAGAAAATAATTTCAATAATTTTGGATTACAGTATAAATAAATAAATAAATGCTTTATTATTCCACTTTGAAAATATACATTTCATGAGAGCCTTGGCTCCTGCACTAGGTTTCCCTGTGCAGCAGGAGCCAATCCCCTTTCCCCATTTGTGAAAAGCAATACATTTTCGTAAACAAAACAAAAATATATAAAAAGAAAAACATTACTATTAGCCTAAAAGCCTAAAAATAAAAATAGTATGAACTAAAGAGAGAAAGAAATTGCGTGAAAGGGGACATGGTCAAGGGAGTGATGACTGAGATGACGGATGATAAAGTTATTTGTAGGACGAAAACCACTTGCCGACCATACGGGAGTACTATAAGGTAGGAGAGATGATGATGAGTATAACCTTAAAATTATTATTATCAAAGATTTATGAATAACTTACTTCTAAAAAGTCATAAGCACAATCCGGGTGGTCTTCTATGTGAAAAATATCAACGAATGTTAATTTTATCACACTCCCTTCAGGCCCTGAAAGAAATGTCAATGTTTATCCAATTTTACATGATGTAGAATTTACCCTTTTACTTAAATTTTTGACCGTTGTAAGTATTTGTGTTAGCAAATTACTATTTGTAAGTCACGAGTGAATCTATACAGACAATTGACGTGTCATTCGATTCGAATTCTTCCCCTGAGTGCACTGACCTCCACCAATATATAATCCTAATTTTAGTCCCTTTCCCTTCCCGCCCTTTTCGTGTAAGTACAGTGGATTTGATAATAGAAAAGACGCATAAAGGGAAATATCCCCTTCATGTGCGTCTCTTCCTCCATCAATTATGAGTAGGGGATGCATTTATAATTGCAGATGTCTATGAACAGCGGTTGCTACGCCTGTTATGCGAATTCAGGTGGCCGCTCGCTCATTTGCCACCTTATTTTAAAATGAAAAGGCCCATTAACAGAAATCAGTACCCGAGTTCATACTAAAGTGTTTTGTTTTATTATTTACTAGCGGTTCGCGTGCGGCTTCATCCGCGTGAAATTATAAAAACTTTATTTTATTGTTTACATTTGTCAAATTATCAATTGCAAATGTCAAAATGACATGATTACAAACCATGGCAATCTTGCTTCCTTGATGTTGGCAGCAACTTATGGTCTCGTTCCCACAATAGGGTTTTTATCCAAAATATTTATCCCCCTAAGTTCAATGGCGTTAAAATATATAGCCTCTAGCGTGACGTAAGTGTTGGGCTTTTTATTAAAAAAAGAATCATTCAAAAATATGCTGTAATTGCCGACATCTTAGGCAACAAAGAAGTGTGTGTTTACGCTTTATTATATTAGTATAGATTAATAGTTTGTGCTTGTACTAACCTTCTATAGTCGTTGTACAATCAATATCACCGTAGTATAATTTGTTTGTGTCATTTTTCGAATATGGATGACTTATTTGTGTCCTATGTTTTTGATAATAAAAGGTTTCACATCTTTCTGAATCCTCTTCTCTCTTAAATCGTCTCCTTGGTCTTAGAATTTCTCTTAAAATTCTACTCCCTTCGTTTCTTCGTACAATCCTTCTTTTATCACTAATATTATGTAATTTCTTTATATTAAATGTACTATGTATAAGATCATCGGCAGTGTATATATCGTCGAAGCTATATGTTAAATTATTTCTCAGTTCTTCGATATTTTCATCGAAGCTTACATATCTATTATCTACTTTCTTGGTCCTTAAAGTTTCCATTGTTAGATTCTTCATATTAATTACTTCTTTAATTAATGAATTAATGTTCTCTTGTTTTGAATTGTTGTCATGAACTGTTTGTACCGATGTTAATCCGATGACGGAGCAAACTGGAACAAAAATACATTTTTTACATATACTCGTATATTTCGGTTCTTTGTGAAAATTAGATACATCTTTAATTTTAAGTCTTCTTTCTAACCACTCAGAGTATGTTAATGGTACCTTAGTGAATTCCCGTAGTCCATTCATCAGTTTTACTTAACGCAAATACATCTTCCCGAAATCTGGATTTTTTCTTTTGATATTACAATTAGACACTCCAATCATACTAATATTATAAATGTGAAAGTTTAGATGCATGGATGGATGTTTTTTTTTATTCGATAAGGTGGCAAACGAGCAAGCGCCCACCTAAATCCGCCGAAATGGCGAAGCGACCGCTGCCCATAGACATCCGCAATTGCAGATGCGTTGCCTACCCTAAATCGACGGAGGAGAAGACGCACATAAAGAGGATATTTCCCCTTCCTATGCATCTCCTCCACCGTCTAATCCACTTTCCCATCCAATCCTTTCCTTATAAGAAAAGGGTGGAACGGGAAAGAGACTAAAGTTGGGCCTCCGGCACCACACTCATCAGACGAAACGCGGGATTGCTCCCACTTCACGCCTGTCTTCTGTGTGGTCGTGGTATTGCACCGGGCGAGCCGACCCATAAATGGATGGATGGATGGATGTTTGTTAGAGTTTGTAGCTCAAACAGCTGAACGGATTTCGATGAAATTTGGCATAGATGTAGAGGAGAGTCTGGATGAACACATAGGCTACTCACTTTTGATTTTTATAATTCCACGCGGACGGAGTCGCTGGCGAAAGCTAGTTTTATTATATGTATAGAAGATAGATAGAAGATAAAATCAACGTTAATAAAGTTCTTAATCAGCTATTATTATCTCTGAATATAGCAGTTATTTTAAAACTTATCAAACGTATGAATGAATCAACATTTTTCATACTCCAGTTGTAAATACAGCAATAAATTTTACGTAAAAATTGTATGAAAAAGCTCCTTTTTTTCGTAAATATCAACCAATTTCATACGATATAGAACTGTCGGATATTGGAATTCAATTTCACAGCTATCGGGCAAGCGGAGTTATTCAAACTAACGTAGCTGACGTCACCGTTGATTTGAGTACTGATTTAGTAAACATTTTGGGCTTCAATGTAAAAAACTTAGACAGTGTTTTCAACATTTTAGCTAAACATACGTCAACCATTTTATACCGCGAATGATTATTGACAAATTGTGACTAGTCAGAATCTATACTTCTATACTAATATAATAAAGCGTAAACACACACTTCTTTGTGGCGTAAGATATCAGCAATCTATACTAATATAATAAAGCGTAAACACACACTTCTTTGTGGCGTAAGATGTCAGCAATTACGGAATATTTTTAAATGATTATTTTTTAATAAAAACCCCTACAATTTCGTCACGCTTTAGGCTATATATTTTCACACTATTAAACTTGGGGGTAAATATTTTGGATAAAAACCCTAATGTGGGAACCCATAAGTTGCTGCCAACATCAAGGAACCAAAATTGCCATCGTTGTCATTTGTGGATTAGACATATGTAATTGAGAATGTCACAAATGTAAATAATAAAATAAAGTTTTTATAATTCCACGCGGATGAAGCCGCAGGGGAACAGCTAGTTAGTAATAAAACTATTTTAAGGCTCATGTTCCTTCAGTGTTGCTGATATCCTAAGCGTCATGCGTGTTCCCGTCGGGACAAACTGGGAACTGTCCAACCTTTAGTTTTACCTACATAATTTTAATTTATCTGAACGATAAGATATCAGATAAAAATGTCAGAATAAAGCGTTTGTAGCGGGCATAAGGGAGTGAATGATATGACGGCTGATAGAGATGTGTGGAGTTTGCCGAAATTATGTAGATAAAAAATATGATTACGTCATTGTGCTCTTGGTTTCTTGAAGTTGAAACTTATGTAAGTCATGTAAAAATTATAAAACCACCTAAGACGAAAGAAATTTAGGTTCCGTGAAAATAAGTGAAGCAAAGTTTACGTAAATTTGACGACGAGCGATGAATAAATAAGCTAAAACCGCCTGCGCGCTCCGGGGCCCTATTTCAATCTACTTTTACTACAAGCTAGTGTTAATGATTATAATTTTTAATTAAAAACTAAGTTTATTAAATAAAAAAAATATATTTACTAATTCTCTTCTTTCAAATCAAATCAGTAAAACTTCAACATTTTTATTTAGCGGTAGTCTATCTATATATACAATAAAATTGGAGTGTCTGTTTGTAATATCAAAGGAAAAAATCCAGATTTCGGGAAGATGGTGTATTTGCGCTGTCTGTCCGCAAGCCGCGTTTGTTCCGGGTAATCTCCGAAACGGCTGGACCGATTTCGACCGGACTTTTACTGGAAGATAGCTGACATAGACGGGCATATTATAAGATAGATTTTTTTTTAATTCCGCGCTGTCAAAATGGCGACCGTACCGCTATCTCTGGAACGGGTAGACCGATTTGGACCGGACTTTGGAAGGTAGCTGTTATAAGGTATAAGCACATGGGAATGTTTCACGCTAGCGAAGTTTGCGGACGACAGCTCGTACTTAAATAAAATTAAATTAGGAAAGTTAACTAGTAAGATTTTATATTAGAAAATAGTGAAAACTCTTTCAACTTCTGTTCAGAAGAAAACTTAAACAAAAGTCATAACTAAATAATATTATAGGTTTCAAAAATATCTACAATATTTATTACCTAGCAGGTTCCCTTGCAGCTTCATCCGCGTGAAATTATATATTTTTTTTATTTCATTGTCAAATTATCAATTGCAAATGTGAAAATGACATGACATGATGAGAAACCATGGCAACCTTGCTTCCTTGATGTTGGCAGCAACTTATGGTCTCTTTCCCACATTAGAGTTTTTATCCCAAATATTTACCCCTAAGTTTATTGGCGTGAAAATATATAGCCTAAAGCGTGACGTAAGTGTAGGGCTTTTTATAAAAAAAATAATTCCAAAATATACTGTAATTGGTGACATCTTAGGCAACAAAGAAGTGTGTGTTTACGCTTTAATATATTAGTATAGATGACACCATTGAAGAGAAACATCGTTTAAAACTCCTCCTAAATCTAGTATCCTATGGCATTATTCTGTAAAGGACATAATAAGGGTGGAGAAATCGGATGAAGATTGATTTTCAAAAACAGTCTTAATAAAATATCCTTTTTTAACCGACTTCCTAAAAGGAGGTACTCAATTCATCTGTATATTTTTTTTATTTTACGATTATCTTCATGTCTGTCTCTCTATTTAAAATAATGCATGGGATTTTAATGAAGTTTTTTAAATAGATAGATGTCCAAGAGGAAGGTTTATACATGGACAATATCGTAGAGAAATAATGATAATTTTAGCCGTTTCTAATGTGATGTAAAAACATTTACATATCAGCATTTGACGTGCGATACTGTGGCAAGTCACTAGTGTTTTAAAAATGAGGAAGCTGTCATCTGATTTCAGTTGAATAACAAATTTACTGCCCTTAGACTGCAACATGTTATAAAGTGGCAGATATGCTCTTTGCTACTAAACTACGTTTATGCAATACTAGCTGTTCCCGTGCGGCTTCATTCGCGTGGAATTATAAAAACTTTATTTCATTGTTTACATTTGTCAAATGTCAAAATTCAAATGCACAAATGACAACTAAGGTCAGGACAGCAACTTATGGTCTCTTTCCCAGATTAGGATTTTTATCCAATTTATTTACCCCCTAAGTTTAATAGCGTGAAAATATATAGCCTAAAGCGTGACGTAAGTGTAGGGCTTTTTATTAAAGAAAGAATTATTCAAAAATATGCTGTAATTGCTGACATCTTAGGCAACAAAGGAGTGTGTGTTTACGCTTTATTATACTAGTATAGATGTTTTACAATAATATAACGTTTAAAGATAGTTCAATATGAACAAGGAAAAACGGACTGTTTTATATTTACCCGCATTAAATGAGACGGCCGCTTTCGTTGGCGTCGGGCCAAGTGTCACTGAATCGTTTCTTATTAAAATTAGGTTAATCAGTTTACTTCGTGACCCTTTTTATGAGCTATTTGAGGTAAAAATAGTACAAAAAATGATTTATAATAGCTAGTATGTCCATGACGTAGAATTGAAAAATACCTAGAAACTATTTCAAGTTTATGATCTTTCGCCCGCGACTCCGAACGCGTGATATTAAATCAAAAGTGAGTAGCCTATGTGTTCTTTCAGACTATCCTCTACGTCTATGCCAAATTGCACCGAGATCCGTTCAGCCGTTTAGGCTACAAACTCTAACAAACATCCATCCGTTCATCTAAACTTTCCCATCTGTACTAATATTATAAAGAGAAAAAATTTGTATTTTTTTATTTTTGTATGTATTGAAATAACTTAAAAACTACTCGACCGATTTCAAAATTTCTTTCACCGTTAGAAAGGTAATTTATCTGTGAGTAACATAGGCATTTTTTTTCACGCAGGCGAAATCGCGAGCAACATCTAGTCTATAATATTAAAGTAAGAAAGTTCCAAAGAAGACGTGTTTTACTAAACAGTGTCAAATTAAATATTTCGAGTTACAGCTGTCTTGTAATCGTTGGTGTGATCGAATCTGTGATTATTGCTTTTACATGATTACTTAAGAAATTCTTCATACCGAACCGGAAATTGTTGGATTGGGCGCAAGCGGGTAATGAAAATTCCATCTCAAATTCACCTAAAGGAAATTAGGTTTTAATTGATCTATGTCTGCTATATACCATATGATAATTCTATATGAGAAGCATAAAGCCTGCTACAGACGTTCTGTTTTGACAATCTATACTAATATAATAAAGCATAAACACACACTTCTTTGTTGTCTAAGATGTCAGCAATTACAGCATGTTTTTGAATAATTCTATTTTTAATAAAAAGCCCTACACCTATGTCACGCTTTAGGCTATATATTTTCACGCCATTAAACTTAGGGGGTTAATATTTTGGACAAAAACCCTGATGTGGGAAAGAGATCACAAGTTGCTGCCAACATCAAGGAAGCAAGATTGCCATGGTTTGTCATCACGTCATGTCATTTTGACATTTGCAATTGATAATTTGACAAATGTAAACAATAAAATAAAGTTTTTATAATTTCACGCGGTTGAAGCCGCACGAGAACAGCTAGTATTAGTATAGATATAGATTACTTCTATTTTTAGAAATGAGAACAAAATAATTTAAGCTTATTACTCGTAACAAGGGTTCTACTAAATATAATATTAACGCTGTTTAGTTGAAATGAGTTCAAGAAGTTTGTTAACCTATTTCTGACTTCGCTCAAGACGTAAGTACTATTGTTATATTTACAATGCTGCAATTAACTCTTTAACCGGACATTTGGTTTTTAATGAACTATTCTTTTTGGTTAGAGAAGTTAAATAGCGTTGGAGACCACAATTGTTGCATGAATAAACAGTTCTTGACTGCAGGAATTCTGTGACCTGGGAAATTGTTCCCTATAGTATTCCGATTACAGTTATTCGATTTTAAGACATAGAATATGTGTTAATAAAATATCTTGATGTAAGTACAATCGGGGAAACTGACGGTGTTACATGTAACATTAAAGTTATTTGAATGTTTTGTACTCCTCGAGGAGACGCGGAATTTTAAAATGTGTACGAAAATTTGTCCGTAATCCTTTTAATTGAGTTTTATTATTATCGCCGTTACCGCAACTCAATGCTACTTCATTGGTTATTTGCAAAGAGTCAAAGTTTGTCTCGTTGCAAGAAACAAGACAAACTAGTTGCGAAAAAACAATCTTTCGGTAAATGGAACACCGCGGATTTCCGCGACTGTACATTATTAGTTCTTTCAAAACAATTGAGTTTATGAAGCTCTTTCTGCAAAATTTAAATTAATGATAGATAGATATGGTCAAAAATACGACTTTTGTATACTTACCAAGGAACAGAGAAAGCACAAGAAGTGCCGGCGATGTCATTGACCTGCCGGCCTAGAGGCCCCTTCGCCGGCATTCGTATTTGCCACACCATTAAAACACGCAACTAACACATATCAAATACCACTTTTTGAATACCACTACAATAGTCAAACTTCACTTGGTAATACAGTGAAATGCCATTTGGTTTCAATAAAGCACTTGCCTTCTGGAAATTACTTAATCTTTGTTGGCATTAATATGGCTTTCCTTAGATTGATTAAATCTGTAACAAAAAAAGATTATTAGATAAAACAAATGCTACGGTAACGCGGGCGCACGCCTTTGACTAAACTATCGCACAACAGTTTTGCGATTGTCGATTGTTTCGCAGCTAATTCAACTGTTAATCGCACAACTAGTGTGCGCACCTTCATATAAGCTCATAGAAATCAAAGCGAGACTAAACAGTTGTATGATAGTTTAGTAAAAGGTGACAGATTCGATCTATGGTGAATAAGTTAGTTTTTGTTTATTCAATTGCTATTATTTTCTGATAATCGTATAATTCCACGTCTATGAACGAATAACTGTCATTCATGTTCAAAGAACAACAGTTTTTGTTAAATATAAAGGAATTTAAACGAGCGGAGACATCAATGGTAATGGCGTGGATGGCAACGCGCCAGCGCTTGTGCCATCGATTACTAACTCTGTCGTCATAGAAGTTTTGATTTTAAATGCCGTTTTTAACACAAGCAATATGAGTTTATAAAGTACATTTGATTTGAGTTTTAATTAGGAGACCAACCAATTGTTTTTATTATTATGGTTTTTAAAATATCTAAAGTACCTTAGTAATTTAAGAACATGCGCTCACATTTATGGCAAAACTATCGCACAACTGCTGTGCGTTTGTCGATTGTTTCGCAGCCAATTCAACTGTTTAGTTACACAACTAAAAATGGAGTAGTGTACACCTCCATATAAGCTCATAGGAATCAAAGCGAAACTAAACAGTTGTGCGATAATTTAGTCAAAAGTGTGCGCGCTCTAAAATAGTACATGGTGCTATTTTTATATTTCACATGGACAGACATATTTTGTCTCTAACGTGTATAAGGATTGTCCGGCGATCTCAATCTAAATTCATTGAATGGCGTCGCTCCTCGGTTCGCAGATTTTTTAGAGCGTGTTTTGCATATGTTCAACCAGACGAGGCGTCTTTATCGCGATATCTTTTGTAAATCCAAATTCTCTCTTTGTTTTATTTTTAGAAACTGATTCGTATGAATGCTTCGATCTATTTGTGATATTTTAACGCTATATTTGTTAAAATGTTTTATTTGAGATTCCTATTAAAGTGCTATGTCTGGCCCATCGTTCTGTACGGATGCGAGGCCTGGACAATAAAAGAAGATCTCAGAAAACGTATAGAAGTGTTCGAGATGTGGGCATATTGGCATACTGGCCATAAGCTGGACTCAGAGAGTGAAAAACGAGGAGGTTCTGCGATAAGTGCACCAAAAAAGGGAACTTTTGCAGACCATCAAGATGAGGATAGTATTGTATCTCGGCCACGTGGTCAGGCATGACAGATATGATCTCCAAGTCATCTTGATGTGAAAAGTAGCCGGCAAAAGGAGTTTTGGTCGTCGAAATATATCGTGGTTACGGAACATCCGAGAGTGGACAGGAATTACGAGTGCCGCCCAACTATTTCGCCTCGTAAGAGATAGAGTAAAATTTAAAAAACTGACCGCCAATCCAATATGGTAATAATAACGAAGTAACGGCCCGTGCCGAGGCTCCTGGGGGAGCCATCGAGCTTAGTTACTCATAGACGAGGTTTAGGCTAAGCGCCATCTGCGCTCGGCCACCTCATACCGTAAATGCCTCTTCAAGGCAAACAGTGACAAAAAAAATGACCGCCAACCTTCGCTAGTTGGAGAGGCACCTTAAGAAGAAGAATTTGAGATTCAACTGTAAGTATATTTCTAGACTAGTAATCAATCCCAGCTACATCTGCTGGCCAAGAATAAATTACTCATATCTTTGCTATCATATCCTCCTCCACGTTGATATGAATTATATTGTAACTATAATAACTTTCTAATGGAAAAATAATTATTGAAATTCGTTCAGCAGTTTCGGAGAAATTTCAATACAAACAAACAGTCAAATCTTTACTGTTCATATTTCCCATTTTTGTGTTCCAAGATAATTAAGAAATGTGCTAACATATGACGACATATTTTTTAACCGTCTGCTTGTTTGTCAAGACAATGCTATTGTAAGTTGGCTTTGTGCCCGATTTCGATAATTCTTTCGCACATATCTCAAGTGTAATAAAATATAAACACTTTCGTAAATAATGGTGTACGTGAGGAAATTAATGAAAGTAACACAATCGGACAATAGTATAAAATATAATACTTCTTGGCAAAATTATGGGGTTTAACGAATTAATAGCATGCGTATACACACATATGAATTACAAACTTAAACAGAAAGTGTATACTTATCTTGAAATAATCCAATTTTAGAGTTAATTCGGAAGAAATTTTATACCATAGTAGTTCGCGACTTCGTCTACGTGACGAAAAAAAACTGTGTTACTCACTCACAACGTAGCTTTTTATTAGTGAAAGAATTTTTGAAATCGGCCCATAAGTTCTTGAGGTTTTTCTTATATCATAAGGTGGCAAACGAGCAAGCAGCCACCTGAATCCGCCTGATTTGCGAAGCAACTAGTGCCCAAAGATATCCGCAATTGCAGATGCATTGCCTATACTTAATCGACGGAGACTTACATAAAGAGGATATTTCCTCTTCCTATGCGTCTCCTCCACCGTTAAATCCACTTTTCCTTCCCATCCCTTCCTCTTAAGAAAAGGGTGCAAAGAGAATCGGACTAAAATGACCTTACATTTGCAAAACGTATTAATTAATCCTAAAGATTTTCTATTCGTTTTTATTTCATGTTACAAAAAAACAATTTTAACACTTAGCATGCGGGATAACTTCGCACCGAATTACATGAGGGGGAGTTTTTTTTGTAAATCGCGGGGCAATTTTGGTTTTCCAGAAATATCGCAGTGAATCCAAAAATACTATATTACACCACTAATGTTCTAAATACGTATTTTTACGTGATAAAAGTGTTAAGAATGAATGTGGATGGCTACAAAGGAAGAGGAAGACAGAAAGTATGGATGGATTGTGTGAAAGAGGATATGCTTAAGAAGGGAGTGGATTCAGATATGACGACTGATAGAAATGTATGGAAGAGCAGCACTGTGCCCCTCCGTAAGGGAGAAGAGCAAGTTGATGCTGACGTATTTTCACGTGATCCCTTGCAGTATTCAAATACGTAAAAATACATTTCCCGCATGCCAAGTGTTAAACCAATTATATTATCTACATTCACAAACTTTTCAATGTTAAACAAACCTTCAGTATGAAAAATAACAACAATTTACTAAATAAATAGTCCCCGTAGAGCATGGCGTGTCCGAGCACCGAGTGCAGCGCTTAGTTCATACGAATTCCCTTTGAATTGATAAGTGTCATTTATTACATCGTACGGCGAAGTGCATGGATGCATATTTTACGTTAAATTGTTCCGTTATTTCAATTGAAATATTTCAACGCATTTGTTTTTTTCATACCAACTGGAATACAAAATTCCACGATATAATTACCTAT
>LD688946.1:4710142-4724122 GCA_003118335.3 Papilio memnon
CAGTACATCACGGATATGGCAAAGTGAGACATTTTATATATTTTTTTAGTAAATCCAATCATCTTAGTTATTTAACTCATGTGGTATTGCTGCAGTTTTATTGGTTTTATACTAGGTTAAAGTTTTGATATAATTTTTTCCTGGACACCTGCCTGTCGTTAACCCTACTTGAGAAAATATTTTTCATATACTAATTATAGCATAATACCTATAAATATATTTTCTGTAAATTTAGTAAAGCATGAAATAAATTGCTTTATGTTCGGACTTAAAATTTTAAATGGAGATTTATCTATCTTGATAAGATTTACTTATAAATAACTAACTGTTGCCCGCGACTTCGTCCGCATGGTATTAAAAAACATACGAACTATGTAAATAACAAAAACCTACCTATCCCTCGGGAACCGGACATTGTTCGGGGATGAACTTTATACCATGTGTACTTCTGACTTTGTTTTATATCTGTGCCAAATTTCAATAAGATATGTGGAACCATTGCACAATTATTGAGTGAACATTAAAAAAACAAAAATATCCCGCGGTAACCGTAACTATTTCCAGGATAAAAAGTAGCCTATGTGTTCTTAAAATAATTTCTATTTACTGTTATGCACAATTTTATAAAACACATTCCTAAAATATATTACAAACATACATTTTTTCAGAACAAAAGGTCACACCGCATCTTTAAACAGTGGCTGTTGGCATCCACACATACGTGAAGAGTTCATGACATGTTCACAAGATGGTACACTCCGTCTCTGGTTGACAGAGAATCCTAAACAACACAAATCCGTTATAAAACCACGCCAACAAGGTGGTTTAAGAACCAATCCTACCGCTTGCACATTCTCTAGAGACGGCAACACTGTTGCTTGTGGATGCTACGATGGGTCAATACAAATGTGGGATCATAGAAGAAACTTCGTTAATACAACAGCATTACTAAGAGACGCACATCAGAAACAAACAGAAATATCAAGCATTTGTTACTCATATCTCGGTACACAATTAGCAAGCAGAGGGAACGATGATACATTAAAATTATGGGATTTAAGAAACTTTAAAAAACCAATAAATGTTTTTTCTGATATTTTCTCAAGATATGAACAGACGGACTGCGGTTTCAGTCCTGATGATTCTTTGATATTCACCGGAGAATCTTTACAAAGGAAACAAGATGTTGGTAGATTATTATTCTATGATACAAAGATGTTTAAAGAAGTAACGCGTATAGAAGTATGTACGTCTCATGTAATTAAAGCGGTATGGCATGCTAAATTAAACCAAATCTTTGTAGGATGTGGAAACGGTATTATAAAATGTTTCTACGATCAAAAGAGAAGTTTACGAGGTGCAAAACTATGTATAGTTAAAACGCATAGGAAGAAATCATCCGTAGGTATTGTAAGTACGCAACAAATAATCACACCCCATGCGTTGCCGTTATTCAGACAAGAAAAATTAAGAACAAGCAAGAAGAGAATGGAAAAAGAACGATTGGATCCAGTAAAGTCTAGAAGACCTGACTTACCGATCACATCTGGTCAAGGTGGGAGAGTGGCGGCATCTGGAAGTACGCTTAGTTCTTTCGTGATCAGGAATCTAGGGTTAAGTAAGAGGGTAGATGATGAACAAGATCCGAGGGAGGCTATCCTGAAATATGCCAAAGAGGCTGAGGAGAATCCATTCTGGGTCGCTCCGGCTTACAAAAAGACTCAACCTCAGCCGATATTCCAGAATGATAATGAAGAAGGTCCTACAGATCCTAAGAAACAGAAAACTTCGTGAATTTATGAAGTTAATTTTAATTAGAGATCAAAATTATATATAAGACATGTTAAAGTATCTCATATTTGACAGTGTCGAGTAAATTTGACAGTTATATTTAGTCATGTACATTTGACAATAGTGTAACATAGGGTATAAAAAGAAAAGTTCTTATTTTGATTGTAATTATGAATATACATTACGTAGATAAAGTGTTTCTGTTTTAAATGATATATCGGAAATAAAAAAACATGAATCAAATACATCTTATTACTTTATTTATAAACCTATATCTAAAATCCTAACCAAAATACTAGATTTTTATAAACGAATAGGCTTTTGCTTAAAAAAATTATTGCGTGAAAGGGATAGACTTATTAATATTAGTTGAGTGTGAGTGAGACAGTTGTAGGTTAAAAGCCCATACATTTAATTTAAGAATAGTTAAGCCTGTGCTTTAATACTCTGTGGAGTAAACTGCCTTCCATCACCGAATGGATTTATTGGTGATCTCGCTGAATTCTGAAAAAAAAACATGATATAAAAAAATCCTTCGCCTAAATCCCGCTACACACACTGACAGTTTTAATTAAAATTTGTTTAGTAAAACTTATACATAGAAAAAAGTATTTTAGCATATTAATGTATGCCACTAAGTTAATTCGTTTTGTACAATTCATCACATGTTTTTCTTTTGAATCCAATACTTAAAAAACATCCTATCAGCACTAATAATTATAATAAACTAGCTTTTGCCCGCGACTCCGTACGCGTGATATTTAAAAAAAAAAAAAAAGTAGTACCCTATATTATGTGTTCTTCCAGACTATCCTCTACATTTATACCAAATTTAATCAAAATCCGTTCAGCAGTTTAGGCTACAAACGCTAATAAACATCCATCCATCTAAACTTTCACATTTATAATATTAGTATAATTAATCATTATTTACTGCTTATAGTTAAAAGACTGAATGCAAAAAATCATAGCAATAAAGTGGAGGGCCTTACCAATTTCTTAGCGCGATCTGTCAGTATAGAAAACGCAAAATGATTCAAAATGGCGCCGGTCGGTAACGCCACGCCTTGGAAACGATATAATTGCTTCACTTCACTCTCTGATGATCCTTATAAAATAAAAAAAAAACTTTATTTTTTTTTATTATACACTCACTACATGTCCTAGTGGGGCTTGGACCGTAAGATAGTAACTAGGATTATGTCAATATAAACTTGACTATCTTTTACGAACACCTGTATCTTACCCAATAATTTGTGTACCGAAGGTATAGTGACTTTGCCAATTTGTCCCGTGCTGCTTATTAATGGTCCTTTAGATATATCCACGTGACTGCCCACCCTGTATAGTGTCACCTTACCTGCATACATACGAAAATAATTTTTCAACAAACAAAACAAAGACAAAAAATAAAAATCGTCAAAACCAATTTGGAATGGAAGAAAATAAAAAATGCTTTTAAGCCATTGTTAGTGCTAAGGTATTAAAGAAAAAAAAAACTTTTTCCACTTGTCAGTCCAAACCCTTCAAAAGCAATACTTTTTTTTATACAATAAGGTGACAAACGAGCAAGCGGCCACCTAAAATCGCCGAAATGGCGAAGCGAGCGCTGCCCATAGACATCCGCAATTGCAGATGAGTTGCCTACCATAAATCGACGGAGGAGGAGACGCACATAAAGAGGATATTTCCCCTTCCTATGCGTCTCCTCCACCGTCAAATCACATCCAGTCCTTTCCTTATAAGAAAAAGGTGGAACGGGAAAGGGACTAAAATTGGGCCTCTGGCACCACATTCATCAGGCTGTACGCGGAATTGGTTCCACTTCTCGCCTGTCTTCTGTGTGGTCGTGGTATTACACTGGACGAGGCGACCCATTCGTGCTAGATGTTAAAGCGAGCTCTACCACGGTTAAAATACTAAAATACTTATCTAATACTCACCATTAGCCTTAGCAATGTCCGGTATTTGTTTAGTTTTATGTTCATTGTCAACAAACATTTCCAAAGCTAACGCTTCACCCACCTCAAGTCGTTCTATCAATTCATTCTTTCTCGTCAGCTTAACGTACTCCGCACTTAATGTGTGCAGTTCTTGTTGTGTCGGCTGCCAGTCCGGTAACGTGGGTAAATCAATATCGTAGATAAATGATCCACTACGAACTAATGGAGAAATATTTAAGACCTTACTAATATTATAGGTAGCTTTCGCCCGCGACACCGTCCGCATGGAATTAAAAAAACAAAAGTGAGCAGTGTATGTGTTCTTCCAGACTATCCTCTACATTTATGCCAAATTTGAGATACAGTCAGCAGTTTAAGCTATAAACTAACAAACATCCATCCATTTAAACTTTCGCATTTATAATATTACCCGGAGAAGGGGAATAAAAACTAAATGCTTAAAGTGACATGGTTGTGTTCCGTTTGGAGATCCCATTCCCCCCGTTTTTAGCGATGTTGGCGACCACCGTGGGGTTTTAGTCGGTGCGAGTCCGACATATTCCGACGCTTGGCCCCAATGAGTCGGAATATACAACGGCATTTCCCCACGTAAAAAAAGAGGCTACTTGCTTTTGTTTTAATTCCACGCGGACGGAGTCGCCGGCGAAAGCTTTGGTTTCTCTATATTCTAAGACAGAAATATACTCACTATCAGGCCCCGGGAAGCTGTGCAGTTTGACAGTAACATTATCCTTAAAGGCTACAGATGCGCATGCACCGAGCACTAACGAACAAGTCCGCCAAAATGCTTTATTCACTTGCTGAGGTTCCGCTATATTAAATGTCTGGAACTGAACATCGTAAACAATATATCTATCTTCTTGCAAATGTTATAAATGTGAAAGTTTGGACGGATGGTTTGTTGCTGCCTGTCTCCAGAAGTACTAAATGGATTTTGATGAAATTTGTCATAGACATAGAACATGGTCTGGAAGAACACAAACAACTCATCAAGATTTTTTAATTCCTCACAGGAGTCAAGAGCGACTGCCAATTTGACTAATATTATAAATGTAAACATTTGGATGGATGTTTGTTAGACTTCATAGCCTAAACTGCTGTATCATTCTCCATGAAATTTGATATAGATATAGAGGATAGTCGGGAAGAACACATGGGCTACTGATTTTTTTTTTAATTCCCTAAATATGGAGTTGTGGGTGATAGTAGTCTTGTAAATGTTTTACATATTGTAGTATTGAATATCAATGACAGGATAGATATATATAAAATGCCTACCTCTAGTGTGCAACTCTCTGGGAGAGGTCTATGCATGTCCCAGTGAACAGTACTATCCAGTAAGGCTAAAGCACTGCTCTCCATGTGCCATTCTCCGAGATCTGAAATATACAGTCAATTTGTTATTACATAACTTATATAATGTTTCGTCACCCATCACGCCGAAGCAAACATGTACAAAGTACAAATAATGTGCTAATACTACAGTAAGATGTCTTAAAAGTCATATTACATCTATAAAATTACGTTTTTTTTTTACTTATAAACAATTGACGATATATACGAAGTTTTTCACAATATAAATATTTACAAATACTTACGTTTAGCACAATCATATGGTGTAGAAATGTCTTTATTCATAACCAATGTGCATTCTTCTGGTACACCCTTGTATTTTACTTCAATCTTTTCTATTCGACCAACTAGCTCTAATTGCCGCTTCTTTTCTAAAGTGAAGAGATGATCTCGACGCTCTGTAGCTTCTTGAGTACTTAAATATCCTTTAAAAGGTACAGTATCTTTGTTATGGTTCTTAGAAATGAAATTCTTGTAATAAAATGTCTAAATATCAACTTACTAATAGACAAAAATGCTTTTCTATTACTTTGCCGTAACATAAATCGTGATAACTGAGTTATGGGAAGCTTCATTTTAATATCCTATTTAATAATACAGTAAATTGTAAACAGTTTTTGAGGTTATCCGCGATGCAAGTGACAGATAACTGACAGATGACAGCTGCATCTATATTTAATTTGGTAAATGGCAAAGGCATCACATTTTCTGACATGGAAGTTGTTAGTGTTTCAGAAGAACTTTATTTCTGTGAGACAGTTGAGTCCTCTCTTGAATTTTTGAGTACAATGACCTTTGTTTTGGTACAGTTGATGTAGTGATGGAGTCGACTGATTATTTTCATCTCGATTAACTCGAGTGAGCATAATCAAGAAACCTCTTATATCAACTATCAGTTAATTGAAGTATTATAATTCTTACACAATTTCGATAATAAACTTGCATTAAAATTAACTCAAATGAGGCTTAAAGAAACTCAATAATACAACAGAAATAATTTCTCACTCGGCTCGGTATAAACAACCACTCGGGTGGTACGAGTCACTCGTAATTCGAGTCGACTCCAGTCACTTGAAACTCGAGTTACCAAAAATTTTACTCGAGTGCGAGTAATATAAAAACTACTCGAATCAATCGAATCATCACTAAACCTGATGTCTATCATCTTGGCTGCTCGGAATATCATACGATTCTGCCAAGATATTTGAAAAGAGTTGTAAGGGTCAAAAATGTAATTAAAATGAAACAATATTTAAAAACCTTTCAAAGGTATAGTTTATTAATACAATTATTAAATGAATAATTATTTTAATTCTAACAAGACTTTTTGTTGTCTTATGGCACTAAATTACTTCTGTACAACTTGAATAATGATTCATTTTACAGTGAAATACATTGTCACTAATTTTGATTATATTATTAATAGGAGACACTAATTAATTTTACCATATACTGCAGAAGTGAAATTCATTATTGAATAACTAATAAAAATGTTATTTTCAAATTATAAGTTTGAGAGTGGTAGAGAAAGTGAGTAAAAGGTTAGCATGGTATGGACATGTTATGAGGGATGAATCGCATGTAACAAGGAGAATGTTAGTTATGAGTGTGGAAGGGTACACCGGTAGAGGTAGACCTAGAAAGAGATGGATGGATTGCGTGAAAGGTGACATGATCAAGAAGGGAGTGATAACTGAGATGATGTATGATAGAGTTATGTGGAGGACAAAAACCTGTTGCACCTACGGGAGTAGGATAAGGAGGAAAATGATGATGATGAACAATTTTCAAATTAGTCTTTTGCTATTTCATTTTTTATCTATGTCTATGTACATGTGTTTTTTACTGTATTTATACAGCTATGTTATATAAAAATGAGAACCTAGTACTGAAACATTGATGCACAAACAATCTAACTCTTCTATTCATTCTGAATATATAAGAGAGCTATGTTTTTGTATAAAATTTTTGGTAGAAATCTGCAGTTAGCCCATTAAAGTCTTCTTTTCTACCCCACCATTGTTCGCTTTCTGCCCCTCGCTCTGACTTCTTCAAATTTATTCAATATTTCCTTTATATTGTTGTTATTGTAATTTTTATAGTATTCAAGAAATTTATCGAATAACTTCGGATAATTATTATGTGTACTTATAAAAGCTCTTTCCAGAACATATAAATCGACACCCTTGTCTTCAGCACTGGAATCTATGTATGATAGGCCAAAATCTATCATCACCAACTCCAGATTATTATGGTTCAACCATTTATTATCGCCTCTAACTCTAGTCGGCGTCTTTTCGACTAACAACATATTCGAAGTTGTCAAATCGCCGTGTATAATATTATTGTCGTGCATTTTACGCACAGATTCGCCAATTACGTTGGCAATGAAGTTTAAAATATCCTCATTCTCTTCTACATTCTTTACAATGGTTATAATAAAATCTTTTACTGTAATACTGATCTCCATATGTTCCATGTAAATACGACGTCTGTCGAAATCTACCAGGTACAGCGCCGGTGTTTTCACTTCAGCTAAAATACATCTTAATATTGATCGTGCCTCGTTTTTAATCCTCTCTTTTGTGATTGTAGAGTCTAAATCAGGGTGGCGATAGTTTTTCTGGAATCTTTCTTTAATCAAAGTCGATCTTCCGAGATATTTGCATATAAACAATTTTGCCTCCGCTCCTTGCTTTAGTAATTTTAAGTTTTCGGACATTTTGAATTCACTTATGTTTGTTATTTAGAACTTATTCATTTATTATTACGGCTAAAGTGTCGAAAAATATAAACGTTCAAGTTTCTCACGTTTTTCTATTTGTTGAAAAATTGCTTAGCTCAAAGAAAATCAATACTTGCAGCGAAGGTGTTGCTACATACTTATAGTGCACTTAATTTTTTCCCTAGAAATATAAAACCGAGTATTCAAAATGATAAGTCGAAATTCTACTTAACTACAATTAAAAACTAGATAAAGACAAAACCAAATTAAAACCGCTACTTATTTTCGATTACTAACGCAAACATACTTTATATAATACTTACTTAATCTTGATCTTAATAAAAATAAAATTAATTTAACGTTGTACATGTTATGGATTTGGGACAAAAATACAAAAACCTATTGGAATTAAAGCTTTTCCACAGTTAAAATTAAAAATAACTGCCTCTTACAATTACCAACACTTTTGGTTAAACTTAGAAGTTGGCAATACCATTTGCAAATGTCATTTTCGATAATTCTACGTTTCGTTTCAAGACTAAATATTTCTTTGAAAACGTTAGTGAAAAGAAAACCCAGAACTTATCTAAATTAATTAAATAACCTTTATAAGTTCAATTTACACATATTAAATCAAATTATCTCAAATAAAACAATTAAAAACGGATATCAGATCACTAAATGTTTAATTACATCATTAGATATACTAGAAAAATAGATGTAATGCTTAATTTAGTTTAATTCAAGGTAGAGCAGGCATTTGCATTTTTACTTGCAGGAAAATTGGATGAAAACATGTCAGAAAACACATTCCCTAGCGACATTTTCATAAGATAAAACGGAATGTAAAATAAAATAAATGTAAATCGACGTATATGAACAGCACCTTACATTTAATATCTAAGGCACTATATCTGTATATTTTATGTATATGTACGCATGCCACCGGGTGTATGTATTCACTCGTTGGGGAGCAAGGGAGGCTGTGTGGGCGTGTGGTATTGGTTGTTGCACTCGCGCCGGCCGGCGGCATAACTTACGTTTAGATTCGAACGCTTAATTCTACCAAATAGTTTAAAGGGAGACAGTGATTTAGACAATCTAATAACTCGGTGTTATCGCCACGTTTATACACAGTCCGCAATAAACATAAAAAAATTAAGTCGTGTGCTTTTATCGAAAAATAAATAAAAAAAACGAACACCTTATTTTAGTGTCTGTGGTTTTTTTATAATTGTGAGAAATATGTCTGTGGAGGGATTGGAATACGAAAACATCGTGCAGAATGGCCCTAAAAAAGTAAGTTCTACATTTTCCTCCTTTTATGGATTAATAGAGCAGGATCAAGCTTTGATATTTTAGTGTAACCTTTCATTCATTAATTGATATTTATTTTAATTCATAAGTAGAGCCAGTAGATGTGTTAAAATGAACGTAAAGGCATGAGTAAAGTTGCCTGCGTCTGTATTGATAGCTAAAGGAGGGTGAGGCAGTGTACTATACAAATGTCTGGGTGCATTTTCGTAGATATACTATGCAGGCGCGCCGCTGAGCACAGGCTAATGTGATTTCCGTCTGGATTTATGTAGGAATAACGCCTTTTGACATATCTATTTTTTGTTATAATAAACTGTTTTAAATTTAATGAATAATTTCGATTTATTATTTAAAACGATTGCCTGTAAAAAAAATATTAAAATTATCACGACGTTGACATTATTCTTGGCTGTATGACTATTGATCATTGCCTTTTTCCTTGTAATTAAATTAAATGACTAATTTGTTTGTGGTAATAAATCCTAGTTTTATGGGCAGTGATTATGATTATTTTCCCACTAAAAATATAAAACTTTCTCTTCTTCACCTAGATTATTTTTTAAATTGAGAGCGTCAAGTTTGTACATTTTAATCTATAATTACGCGCTCTTTTATTGTCTCCGTGAGAAAATCGCGTGCTAGTACACATTCCAACTAGCGCATAGAATATGTACATATTAACTGTTCAATTTCACAATGAGAGATGAGAAAATTCTCGTAGAGACATCCGATTTGAATTTTTCTAATTGTCGAGTATAGGTATTGACTATTTGTTATATTAAGGTTAAAAATAGGTTTTCAGGATAAATACTGTCATACTTAATGCGTCACCATTAAATGTTAAATAGTTAAAAAATATTTCCACATCGTTTTATATCGCTGGTAAAAATAAAAAATTGTGTCATTTACAAAAGGTCTGCAATAATTATTCTTGCGTTTCTTTTTAATTTGGACGATAACTTCAATTTGCATAACAAGGTTTCACTAATTTCGTCATAGTAACCGTCTGACGCGAAAATTATGCAAAACTCCTTTATATAGTCTACATTTGTTTGGCGCGATGTTAAAAAAATTGACAGCTACGATAATTATTACTGAGAAATATATAGAAGCAGACCTCTCAAAGTAAATATAGAGGTTGTTGACTGTTCCAACACGAATTGAGCTTTGATATCAATAAAAAAGTGTTTATAAGAATTATATTTCGTAAAAACAACTACATACTGTACTGTAAGTTTACTAGATTAAAAAACAAATAAGTAAAAAATTTAAATAATTATATTACTTATATGAATCGTTTTTTTTTTAATTGACAATTTATGACCCGTTAGTTTTTTATAGATTAAATACAAAATAATATCTTTTTAACTTCAATTTGACAAAATGTCCGATTTCCATTTTCAAAAATTCAAATTTGAAGTCCGAATTTGCAAACGAAATGATGACATTGATTTTTAAATTATCTAAAAGTTAATTCTAAAGATACTGAATAGATCTTGTTTCTAAACATGAAATAAAAAGTAATTATTTATGTTTTAATCTGTAACTGTAAAAACGTTTATTGAACAATGATGATTAAAAAATTGACTTAGTCAATCGTTTAACGCGTACAAAAGTTAACTAGGAAATTTTTTGTTAACTAAAAATTCGACGAAATGAAAACTCATTCGTAACAGGTAATGTTGTAATATTTGTGGATTGACTTTCAAAGAGCGTCCGTGAACTTGTAAAAACAGCTCTCTAATTTTTAGCAATCTAATTGTTTTTTATTAACTATTTCTTCTTTGGATTAAGAGCATATTTTATGACCTTACGTATGTTTTCCCTTCCCATATCTTTACCCTACGTGTGGTATTAATTAATATACTCTACCGTGTCCCGCGGAACCTAATTTTGCATTACGCCAGTAACTCTCAGAATCACGGCTGGCATACAACTGGCTTAATGTAACACTGACGCCAGAGACCGGCTACCGTCCATGCCAGATCTGCGACTGTCCTAATGTAAACCAGGCCTAAGGGTAAGCGATAAGAAATATATCCATAATATCGTGTGGTTACTTCATGGTACAGTACACGTGCTATTGGGCTTATGGTGAACATAAAAAAATTAACTACGTCAAACATCTGCGCAGTTAAATTCCGTCGCCTACGTTTTAACGGATATCTCGTGAAATTGTGTGTAGGTGAATGTTTTTTTTATTATTTCACATAAAAATTATACGACTGTTTGTTGCGTAAGACTTCGTTCTGTTATCCAGCATGTAAATGTACATTTTCACTAATGCATGTCATCTCTCTCATTCTCTTAAATAAAGACAGAGATAACAACAACTGATAATGGTAGCGATTTATATTGCTATTTAGTGTAAATGTAATTTAACTGTGTAATTTTTACAACGAAGACATTAAAAAATAAAAGAAAAAAATTCAAAATAATCCAAGAAGAGAAATCAAATATCTAAAGACTACATGTACATAGAATATAGCATAAAAGGAAGGCACTAGTGCAGGGGTAGCGAACATTCATTCGTCAAAGTGCCATGATTTTAAAGAAATGTTTAATACAGACTTATACGTGACATCGAATAGTTTTGATTGCGATTATTACGTCAATTCCATGTTGTCCATAATTTTTTCGTAATGTTTTTATGATTATCGACGTGCCCAAAATATTATGTCGTGTGCCATTTACGGCATGCGTGCCAGTGGTTCGCCACTCCTGCACTAGTGAGCTAGCATAATTTAGTTACACTTATTCCCACCGGTTTAGATATGGCGGTCTATAAATCTAGATACGTCTTCCACGAATTTTTTTATCTGTGAAAATTAAAAAGACAAAAGTCAACATTCTCTACAGCCATCCCGTTACGCGGGAAATGGTTATTTCATCCGTCATAACCTGTTTTCTTATACATCTTAAGAGTACCACTGTTCATGTTACTAAACTTCGACAATCTAAAGTGACAATTAACGAGTTTTGATATCTTTTTAATATGAAAACATAGATAAAAAATCATAAAATCGAAGCAAGTTAATTGTAGTTTTTTGAAAGCACTTAAGATAACGTCGGCTTTATTTGATTTATTTTTTATAGTATTATATTATCTGTGATTTAATCTAATTTGGCGCGAACATACGATGCTTAAAAGGTAAAATTAGGGATGTTTACGTTTACGGTGTTGCATTTTTTTTAGAAAAAAATAAGATTCAATCTGTTCAGTTGAAAAAAAGGTTAGCTTATGGACAAATATTACTCTGTTATGTTTATTGCGGTTCGAGATTCTGTCAATATAAAAAAAAATATTTTCAGTCACGTTAACGAGACTCGTCGTCTATATTTTACGCAGCAATTTATCTTGATTTTATACGACTAATAGAAACACTTTTGCAAAAATACAGTGAAATAAACGGTGAAATGACTAATTCCGGGGAGGCTTTTTGCATTTTTTATATTTCCATGCAACAGCGAGGAGTATTTTTAATAAACAAAAAGCTCTACATTTATTTTTTAAATTTCGGAACGTCGCCGCTTTTTGGTTTTTCGCTTTTCCTGTTTTCCTTGTCGTATGCTAAATGCATGGCTATTGTTTACGTGTAGTGTTTTAAAGTAGTAAATAAAAAACGTCGTGTTTCGGTTAAAATACCATTTATTTATAATGTTAGCACTGCACAGTTTATACCTTTCTCATAACCAAAAACTGACAAAAGAAATAATCGAATTGTCTATGGTTACAGCTGCGTCTTCAATTTTCGTCAACTAAATCTGCATGATGACATGATAAAGTGATGTGTATCTTTAATCGATTATTCGAAAATAAACTTGATTACGACAATCGAATCGATTTAGATCCGGGATCGCACCGAACGCTGTCCCAATCATTGGGTACCCTGAGAAGTAAATCAAATCTCGTCCGCGAGATCGATGACCTCGCACCTACGTCTGCCCCATACTTGGGTCTGAGACCATAGACAAGGAAAAACATGTGATTTTTTTTACTTTAGTCACCGAGTATTGACTGTAGTTTTGCATTTTTACAAACATAAAATACTTTATATCTACATGACGTAAAATTTTAATTTTATGATATTACATAAGAATATTAATTGGCTATAAATGTTAACGGTCGTTTAAGTGATTTAAGAATTCACAAAACGGGTCTGTTGTTAGAGAGAGAGAGATGTCATTGATTATATCAAAATAATGTTTTAAACGGGGTAAATAATCTGCAATATTTGCAAAAGTTTTTCATCCAATAGGTAGACTAATTGTAAGATAATACTGTTTACAGTTTCAAGGTGACATCGTCAAGTTTTCCATAGACACACGCAGCAAGTTGAATTATCTATAACAAGATACAAACATGCGTGCGAATTAATCTTAATTTAATTATGTTTAGTGATTAGTGAACAATGTGCGTGACATTGCCCGCCACTGAACAATAATCTGTCAGACAAAATGGCGTCTACAGTTTTTCAGTTGATAACAATTTAAATATACTAGAATAATTCAAACACAACTTTTTACTCGGGTTAACATTTCTTCTTTTTCCATAATGTTGGCAACACATTTTCAACTCATCTCATTCTAAATGTCTATGGTAAGCGATAACAGTTCGAGATCCGCTCGCTGATTTTCCTTTTAGATAAAAACCAGTTCGTGAAAGTTAAGTTTAACTTTTTAAAATGTAATGGTAAATACAATAAAAGTGTTACTGTCAACAATTCTGCCTTTAGACGTCTCGCCTTTGCTCCGGCACGAACGAGGTTTATTTTAGAGCTGCCTTTAAACCGATCAAATCAATTACCCACGCTTATACTTTTCTGTTCT
>LD688946.1:4762499-4783776 GCA_003118335.3 Papilio memnon
GAGGAAGGATTACTTTCGTATATATTGAAATAACTCAAAACTGATAAACTATTAAAAATAAGTAACCTATGTGTTCTTCCAAAATATGTCTACATTCAAAACAAATTTCATCGAGATTCTTCCAGCAGTGCAGGCTACACTCTAATCTAAACTTTCGTATTTATAATATTAGTAAAAGATAACAAGAAGTAAGATTTGACTTCTATCAATATTAACTTCATAATAAAGTTAACTGTTTAATCATTGATTAAAGTAAATGAATCGATACAGAATTCAAACATATGAGAATCAAATTAATTCATAAAAACTGATGTTTGTCGTTCGATTATTTTATAAGGGAAAAAAACTTTGAAATATATATGTAATGGAATTTCAAAAAACACGAAATTATAGAGTTATAACTTATAAAACAAAACAAATATGCTCGCCGTAAGCACGAGCGCACAAGTTTGACCAAACAATCGCACAACGGTTGTGCGATTGTCGATTATTTCGTAGCCAATTCAACTGTTTAGTTGCTCTAAAAATCGAGTAGTGTACCTCCATATAAGCTCATAGGAATCAAAGCGAGACTAAACAGCTGGAGGCAGTGTGACGTCACCGACGTTACCTTGACGAAGTTGAGTTTGCAAGTGACGTCAGTATCAGCGCAGGCGATGTGCATATCTCCATACTGGTCAACCCAGCGCTGTCCGCCGAATAAATTGTGTACGCATGTCGTCACCTAAAACGTACATGATAATAAAAACTAATTATTCTATACTAGCTTTCGCTCGCGACTCCGTCTGCGTGGAATTAAAATAAACAGTGAGTTGCCTATGTGTTCTTCCAGACTATCCTCTACGTCTATGCCAATCATCGAGATCCGTTCAGTTGTTTAGGCTACAAACTCTAACATCCATCCATCTAAACTTTCGCATTTATAATATTAGTAAGATTAAACAAAACTAGTTGTTCCTATGCGGCTTCATACATATAATATAAAAAAATGATTTTATTGTTTACATTTGTAAAAATGACAACGAAGGCCTCTGATATTGGATAACAATTATTGTTACCAGCAACCTTGTTTCCTTGATGTTGGCAGCTTGTAGTTTATGGTCCCTTTCCCACATTAAGGTTTTTAATTACTTTAATAGCGTCAAAATATATATTCTAAAGTGTAGGGTTTTTTTATCAAAGAATTATTAAAAAAATATGCTGTTTTAGTAAGGCTACAATCTCTAACATCCATCCATCTCTTTCGCATTTATTATATTAGTATAGATATAGATAGATATGTCTATTAAATTACCTTATTCCATGTATAATGATCTCCGGTGGTGTGCAGGCGCACGTGCACGCGGCCCGCCGGCTGGAACTCCATCGACTTGCCCCAGAACTTGGTGCGGATGCGCGCCTCCTGCCAGAAGCTCCAGCGACCTGACTCCGCATGACATGCCGAGATGGGGGGGTGGTGCGACACCTGGGGGGAGACATTACTTTACATTCCAGTCCAGCAAACGAAACTAGTGCTGGATTACCTCTTGACTAGATATATTTTTAAGTTCCGACAAATATTATAATTTGTACAAGTTTTTTTTATTAAATAAAGTTCTCAATTACTTATTACATTGTTTGGTTTTAGTTTAGTGTTAGCTTGTAGTTTTTGTCTCTTTCTCACATTACGGTTATTTCCAACTTATTTACCCCCTAAGTATATCGTAAAAATATATAGCCTATAGCGTGTCGTAAGTGTAGGGTTTTAATTAATAAAAAATATGCTGCAATTGCTGACGTCATACATAACAAAGATGTGAGTGTGTTTACGTTTTATTATATTACAAAAAAGTGGTTGGTATAAGAAAACCGTTAAAGATAGATATATGCTATCGCGGACTTTTCTGTAGAACTTTTGGAGATCTACAATTCTTCCATACATCATTTTTATATACCTCTAACGGTTTAAGCAGCGTAAGCCGAGAAAAGATAAAACTTAGTGATTTTTTAACGCCGGGGTCCAGAAATACGCTCTTTATTAATAGTTCCTCAATATTAGTAATAATAAAATATAGCCTATGTTACTCACAGATAAACTACCTTTCTAATGGTGAAAGATTTTTTTAAATCGGCCAAGTAATTTTAACGTGGATCGAATACATACAAAAATACAAATCTTTCCTCTTTATAATATCAATATAAATCTAAAGGTATATAGACTTAGATAGAATAGATATATGTGCATTAAGTTCTAACTTTTACAGTGGTAGAGCCCGCTTTAACATCTTAGCACTGTAGGGTCGGCTCGCCCCCAGCAATACCACGACCACACAAGACAGGCGTGAAGTGGACGCAATTCCGCGTACAGTCTGATGAGTGTGGTGCCGGAGGCCTAACTTTAGTCCCTTTCCCGTTCTACCCTTTTCTTATAAGAAAAGGTTTGGATGGGAAAGTGGATTTGACGGTGGAGGAGACGCATAAGAAGGGGAAATATCCTCTTTATGTGCATCTCCGACGATTTAGGGTAGGCAACGCATCTGCAATTGCGGATGTCTATGGTCAGTCGCTTCGCCATTTCGGCGGATTTAGGTGGCCGCTTGCTCGTTTGCCACCTTGTCGTATAAAAAAAAAACTTTTTGCTTAGTTAACATTATCCAGTACAGTTTGGAAGCATAGATAAGGCATGTTTCACCACTATCCAACTGTACTGGCCAAGTATGAGTAGTTACCTGTTCAGCGATAAATCTGAATCCTTTATCCTCTCTGACACATTCATAAGTCTCCGCTAACAAAGGGTTGAATGGTTTGGAGGCGGCGCGGTGCGCGGTGGCCGCGTACGCGCTCACAGCGAACGCGGCCACCAGCGACATGCGCTCCGCCGCGCTGCTGCTGCCCGCCGCCAGGTCCAGCAGCTCCGAGTACTCCAACTCCTCGCATAATCTCTGGAAACAGAAATACAAGAATAAGGGCCTGTCCCACCACTGGCTGATAGTGTCAGCTTAAAAATGACGCCACTGTCAGATTAAAATCCGTTATTTCCATCACATATTTTACATGTTGGATTGTTAGACAATTTACAATTTGGTGGGACAGGACCTAAAACTATCTTTAATATTTGTACTGATGTAACTCGTCTATAAATTGAGAGGAAAGATTTTTATTTTTGTATGTATTGAAATAGCTGAAATACTACTGGGCCGACTTGAAATTTTTTTTGTTTAGTTTTTTTTTTAATTTTGCACCGTTAAAAAGCTACGTAAACACTGAGCAATATATATTTTTTAACTATTTTTAAATTTACACGCGGACGAAGTCGCGAGGAACGGCTAGTGTTATTTTTTCTAGCAAATTCATTGTTAACTAATTTTTGCTCGTGACTTCGTGAAATTAGCGAAATTTTTTAATTCCACGCGGATGGAATCGTGGGCAACAGTTAATATTATAAACTAGCTTTCGTCCGCGTGGAATAAAAAAAAAACAAAAGTAAGTAGCCTATGTGTTCTTCCAGACTACGTTCTACGTCTATGCCAATTTTCATCCAGATCCGTTCAGCCGTTTAGGCTACAAATTCTAACAAACATCCATCTAAACTTTCGCATTTATGATATTAGTAAGAAGTAAGATTAGAAAATTTAGATTATTAAAAGGTATTTGCTAAACAACTAAACAGATTTCCATAAAATTTATCTGAAATATGGTCTGAACGAACACAAACTACTGTTTTTTTTTAAATTTCACACAGACAGAGTCGAGTGCAACATCTAGTAAAAATATCTCACCTGTAGCATATTAAGCGGTTCATTAATCGTCACCGGCATAGATATTTGACTTAAATCTTTTCCTATATTCTTGTAGAGAAGGTTCCAGAGACTGGGCCCGCCGGGCGTGGGGCGCGGGGAGGGCAGGCGGGTGCGGCGCGACCACCCGCCCTCCGCATTGCCCGCCCGGGACACCGCGCCATTCCTCGCGAGGGACACGGTCTCTGCTGCCGCCACTGGAATAACGGTGTAATGGTTAATATTTAGGGCCTGTCCCACCACTGGCTGATAGAGGCTCAGATAGCTTATGACGTCACTGTCAGAAAAGGTAACAAAATCCGATATTTCCATCACATATTTTACACGTAGGATTGTTATCAGACAATTTACAATTTGGTGGGACAGGCTGTTAATCTTTAAGGTAATTTTACTAATAATATAAATGCTAAAGTTTAGTTTAGTTTGTTATAGTTTGTAGTCTAAACGGCTGAACGGATCTCGATGATTGTCATAGAAGAACACATAGTCTTAACTTTTTTTTTAATTTCACGCGAACGGAGTCGCGGGCGAAAGCTAGTATTAGTATATAATCTGTTATATTTAGCAGTAACGTTGAGAATGTTTACAGTGTGTGGCGGGCTCCGAGTTGTCGGAGCTGGCGGAGCCCTCCTCGCTGCTGAGGGAGCCCGCCTCCGACGACGAGTCTCCGTCCAGCTCTATCACACCACCCTGAAATAACAAACATATTTATAATATTACTAGATTTCGCCCGCGGCTGCGTTGCAAACGCACAGCAGATTACCTCATCAGCGTCAATGATCTCCGGCTTCAAGTCCTCATGCTCCTCAGCATCGAAGAATTCCGAAGCCGATACACACGAGGAACTGTAGCTGAGAGACTGTTGGAACTGACGGGTCTGTGCAAACATATACAAAAATAAATACAGGAAAATGTACACCGTAAGATTGAAGGAAGGAAATAAAAACTGATTTTTACATTTTATTTTTGTTATACAAAACCAGAATAAGGATGTTTAATAAAAATTCTAAAATAGCCTATCTGTTAGTCCAGACTATTCTCTACATCTTTGCAATTTCATTGAGCCTTTCTGCCGTTTAAGAGATACTTACTTACAAACCTCCATCCATCCATCATTCTAAACTTTCGCATTCATAATATTAATATTTTTATTGTTTACATTCAGTAAAACTTTCAATAGCAAATCAAATTCAAATGGAATGACAGCGAAGGCTGAGAATAATGAGTAACCATGGCAACCTTGCTTTACTGCTGAGTTTTGTCCCTTTCCCGCATTACCACTTTTCCAATCTATACATCCCCTAAAATAAATAGCGTGGAAATATATAGCCCATAGCACGTCGTAAGTGTAGACCTTTCTATTATAATAAGAATTAGTCAAAAAATTACTGTGATTGCTGACATCCTACATAACAAAGTGTGTTTTACTATTTTATTGACCGACTTCCCAAAAGAAGGAGGTACTCAAGTTGTCTGTATGTTTTTTTTTTATGTGTGTTACGCGATAGCTCCGGCCCTGGTGGACCGACTTTGAAAATTCTTTTTTTATCTGAAAGGTAGTGCTTGCAGGTGGGTCCCATTTTTTTTTTTTACTATAGATTGTCCTATAGTAAGATTTGGTACAAACCTGGTCAGAATTATGTCCCATAGAGGAGATCTCCGCGAGGTCGGACGCGTCGTGTATCCGCGACAGCCGAGAGCGCAGCTCTGTGTTGTAAACTTCTCCAGTCATTAATTAAATACCAGACACACACATAAACAATATTGTTAGGAATTAGTAGGAAACGGAAGGAAAAGTGGGGGGTAGTTTTATATAAATGTAGGATAAGGAGGTTGGATACGTTTTCTTTTTAATTTACTTATAATATTTCGAATTTTATATTTTGACGTTCGTTTTTTAAAATTAGATTAGTCGTAGAAAAAGAAAAAAAAAGATGAACGACGCTTAAGACGATGTGTTTTTTAGGATTTTGGAAATATAATAAAAATAAGTGAAACATCAAGATTTTTTTAATTATCACGAGTCACCCCTACATAAAACACTTGCAAGCAGTGGCCCAGCTCGTTCTGGCACTCTGTCAGTCGTCAGTCGTTCTCAGTCGTAGTCAGTCGCTAAGCTCAGTCGCTCGGTACATTTCTAGTAGTCACCACGGAACGTTCGATATCTTTACATAGCAGCCTTTGTATTTGTTTTAAAGTAATTAACAAATAATGTCACGTAAATATGGCCGTCCGAGTATATTTTTTTTTAAATAATTTGGAACCGAATCATCTAACAATATACTAAAAACATATTACAATTATATAAGGCATTTAATTAACAACTAAAAAATATCCCAATATGTTTTAGAGTTTAGAATATTTTATGTTTTTGCATTAAATAACATCGCGATGCACATATCTATAAATAATCGAAAATTAAAAACGGCTAAACTCACGTTTTATCCTCCGGTGACTGAGCACACACCTCGCACAGTGCGAGGCGCGACGCGACCGTGAACAAAGCGAATTAATACTCGCCCTGAAGATGGACCCCCGAAGGGTCCGAAACTAGTCAGTGCCGTCACCGTAGGATAAAACGTGAGTTTAGCCGTTTTTAATTTTCGATTAAGATTATGTCTCACGATAGTTTAAATAATTTAATATCTATAAATAATTTCAAAAACATGTGGAAAGTCACCTTACAGTGGACAAGCATTGACTAGATATAACCCACTGATCTGTATAAAAGGATAGGTGACTTGTAATTGACAGTTCGTTTTATTCCGACATAAACGCGACTATTGATGTTAATTACAGTAAATTCTATATCTATTATTAGTAGCAAAAACGTGGCTAAAAATAAAGTCGGCACAACATATTATATGCAGAAAGATGACAGCTACATAGAAGACCAAAGAAAGTATGGATTGTGTGAAAGAGGATATGCTTAAGGGAGTGAATTCATGACGGGTGACAAATGTATAGAAACAGCACGTACTGTGCCGACCCTCTGTAACAAATATACATGTCAGAGGTCTATCAAGTTGTTTTAGATACTTAAATGGGAGTCTCAACTTTAAGATAACTTATTACACTAATAAATCATTCTTTTTAAGTTGTGTTTGTGTGTCTGTGTGTCTGCTCACCGGAGTTCTGATGCAGCGCGGTGGAGAGGTTGGAGCGCAGCGCTGCAAGGCTGGCCCCGCCCGCGCCCTCGCCGGCCTCAGCCACGGCGCGCAGGCGACCTCTCTCGCACACCTTTAGTCAAATTTTATATATTTCAAGCTGTTCCTGTACGACTTCCGCATTTAATTATTAAAAACCTTTATTTTATGCTTACATTTGTGGAATTTCCAATTCTAATGCACATATAACAAAGGCCTATGACATTGGATAACAATTACCGTTACCATGACAACTTTGCTTCTCGTTGTCAGCTTGTAGTTTTTGTCCCTTTCCCGCATGACGGTTTTTTAAATATATTTATCCCCTAATTTAATAGCGTGAAAATATATAGATAGCGTGTCGTAAGTGTTTGGTTATTAAAAAAAATATTAAAAATCATACTTTGTCTCCTGAAATCTAACATAAAGTGTGTTCACTTTATTATATTAGTAAAAACTTACCAAAGTAGCCACTATCCCTTTCAAGCTGGCTACCAGGTCTTTCGCGAGGACTGTAAAGTCTTCTCTGATCTGATGATCAGGTGTGAGGCTGGCGAGGGAGACGCCTCCCGCAGTCCCCAGCGCCTCCGCCCCCGGCAACGACTGCGGACGTGTCGCCGCACACGCTACGTGTAAAAAACTTATATTGAATTCTAATCTTACTATATAAATAAGAAAGTTTAGTTGTATGTTTGTAGCCTAAACCGCTAAACGGATCTGAATGAGATTCGACATTGATGTAGAAAGTCTGGAAGAACACGCTACTTACTTTTTTAATTTCACGCAGATAGAAACGCGGGTAAAGAGTACAGTAAGTGCAATACGTGAATTTAAAAGTTTATTTGGTATAAAAAAGTGCGTATGGGCTTTTTGCATCGTGTAAATCTCCACTGTGAAAAAAAAAGCTATACTTGTCACTTCTAGAAAATATATCAAATGAAAATCAGTCGAATTCATACAATTAAAACCTTATTAATATCATAAACCGATAGTAATTGGGTTAAAAATATATTTTGTATTTTTCAGTATTAGAAAACCTATAATCTACATCTATAGTTATCGGTACAAATAATTAGATTGGAGTATATACAATGGGTTTTGACACATAATACACTATTTACTAAACGAAACTTAATCACTATATGTGGGGATATTTAATGTTTATGATAAAAAAGTGTTTTTTATTTCTTAACTATTTCTATAAGAAACTGTCTATTTAAATACGTAAATCTAATTAATCTTACAAACATTTATTTATTTAACAAATAAACTAAACTATACTTTGAATGGTCAATTTTATACTATAATAATTTTATTAATACTGAATTAAGTTATAAACTTAAAATAACTTACACTCCACTTCGCATTCTCTTAACAATTTCAATAAATGTTTAAACACAATTTTTCCTAAAGGCACTATAACTCCATTATCAGCCATCTTCGTATATCACAAGAACTTTATAACATTACTGCAGTACAAATTTCACTTCATTTTAAAATATTTTAAAAGTCACATTATCTCTTTCCAACATTAAACGTGTGAAAGAGACATCGCTATACAGCAAACCTCGATCAACTCTCAAACATTAATCATGTTATTGAAAAACCAATCTTAACAGTTACACTTAAAGTTCAAAATTGTATGGAACGATTTAGATTTTTTTTAAGAAAACTCAAATCTTGAGATAATCTCTTATCTATGATAACCTAGTGAGTTTTATATAGATTTGTAAACAATAAGAACTGTGTCAATCGCAAGCAGATCGGTGGCTAAAGCATCTGAATTAAAAAACATACAGATGACTTGAGTACCTCCTTTTGGGAAGTGGGTCAAAAACTACGATTGGGGTTTGAATTAAAAAAAAAAACTTTATTATAGTGAATATGAGCACAATGGGAGAATACTATTGAAAAATACTTTTAGTTGTTACAAAATAAGTTTTCAAAGCGATGTGAGAAGACGCTAAAGGGATTTTTTTATGATATTAAAGAACAATTTCTAAGTCAGAATCGTTTGAGACAAACTTGATATGTTTTAGTTCTGTTTGATAAATAAAAGAATGAAGGTTTTAAACCTTTTTGCTTTGTTACACACTTTATCATAATATCCAGACATTAAAAATACCTATAAAAGCTAAAGAGATGTAAAATTACTAATAAAATTATGAAAAAATGTTTAAAAGAAAAACATGCGATATTTTAAGTCTATAAAATTGACAAAAATCTTTTTTTTTTATTATTTTCGATTGAAGTTGCCATTATCAATTTTATAGATAAAAAATAAAATGCATCTAAAAGTATTCGATTTCGTTCTTTGTCTATAGTTTTAAAGACGTAAGTCGCTTGCTTGTGACTTGACTTTATGCGTGAAAGGGAGACGTGTATGGGGTAGAAAGAGAAAATAAAAATCAGTCTTACGAACTAAAGTGGTGGCCAGAAATGTCGAAAGAAACGCTGGAAGGCAAAACGAGAAAAGTTTCAATTAGAATTTTTGATTTTTTAAAATTTTTTCGATTTTTCTAAATGGTAACTCGATGTCTGTCACAGGTCTAAAGCTTTTATTACTACAGCGGTTTCGTTTGAAATAATTTTTGATATTAAATGAACGGAGAGATTTAAATACCAAATATGTTTGAATTCTAAAATTTAACTTTTAACATGCAAGAATTTTTGTTTCACAACTTTAATATTTTTGTATTTTTTTTTTCAATAAAAACAGATGAACAAAATTCTGACAGTTGAAAAATAGCGACTGTCAATACATTTAAATACAAAATAATTGTTTGATATAATTCTAAAATTAGAGATAACATGCAAGAATTTTATTAATTTAATACTTTTTTTTTTTATAAATGAAACAAAATATTTCTGCCAGATGAAAAACAGCTCGAACTCTACCGCACGTCATCTACAAACAATGTAACGCACATGCTGTCTCTCTCTATCGTGCAATGTATGACAGAGACATACACCATGATCCATGGCCATAGACTTACCAATCTCGTAGAATCCTCGAGAAGACATAATTAAAAACCACATTTAATACTAAACTCTAGACAAACACAACTATATTTTAATAAATAATTTATTCATTCACTAACACAAAACATGACACATCTAGACGACTACGCGTTTGGTAAAAAATGGTAGGTTTGAGGTTTCCAATCAAGCGGGGAATGTGCCTGTATCCAAAGGGGGGCAATTCAACTTGTCACGACACAACACTTTCACTAGAAACAAACATACATAATGTACAATCATATATGCACATAACAAATATATATTTATATTTATTTAACCAGTAAAAAAAAATTATAACAGCGCCATCTAGTTTTAGAAAAATATATTATTTTTTTATGCGCATATATGAACCTAGACAAGCAACTAACACACAATGCTTTATGGGGTTAGTAGAGAGGGACTCACCGATGGGCAACGAAGCGGCCGAATTGGGGATGGAGGATGCACCACCGCCGGGGGAGGGGGGCGCTGTCAGCGCTGAAAGAGCCTGGAAAACATTAACTCTATTATTTTACAAGTAACGTACAGTAATGTTTTTTGTCAGAACACCTCGGATTTCCCCAACTGTACATATTCTTATTAGCGATTATAATACTTAAGTTAATAGCAATAAGACTGAAAATCGCTCACCATATGAGAGTTAGATGGATCAAT
Source organism: Papilio memnon (assembly GCA_003118335.3). Taxonomy (NCBI): domain Eukaryota; kingdom Metazoa; phylum Arthropoda; class Insecta; order Lepidoptera; family Papilionidae; genus Papilio; species Papilio memnon. The sequence goes on from LD688946.1 coordinate 4,773,097, forward strand.
ATGTGGAGGCTGTAGTTCTACGGACGCACATTTACTATTTGATTTCTTTTTCCTTAGACCAAACTTACGACGGTCTTTCTTCACGTTAGGGGAAGCACCTTCTAGCGATACCTAAAAAGTCAAAAGAAATGTTTAGCTGATTTTGAACAAGAGTCAAAAATTCAATGGGTACTTGTAAGAGTGTAAGGAATGGCAGGTATTTTGTTCATCATCATCTCCTCCTCCTTATCCTACTCCCGTAGGGCGCACCGGGTTTTCGTCCTCCAAATAACTCTGTCATCCGTCATCTCAGTCATCACTCCCTTCTTGATCATGTCACCTTTCACGCAATCCATCCATCTCTTTCTAGGTCTACCTCTACCGGTGTACCTCCACATTCATAACTAACGTCCTTCTTGTTACATGCGATTCATCCCTTCTCATAACATGCCCATACCACGCTAACCTTTTACTCCTTATTTTCTCAACCACTGGTGCTACTCTCAAATGGCAGGTATTTTGTTATTTTTTAAATATAATAGTATGGAAAACTCAACTAAAATCTAAGTATTATTAAATTTGCATCATAATACATCAAATAACTATAGAATTAAAATGGCTTTTACCTTGGAAGAATGATTTAGAAGCTACTCTCTATCTATACTAATATAATAAAGCGTAGACACACACTTTTTGTTGCCTAAGATATCAGCAATCACAGCATATTTTGGAATAATTCTCTTTTTAATAAAAACCCCTACACTTACTCCACGCCATAGACTATATATTTTCACGCTATTAAACTTAGGGAGTAAATAATTTGGAAAAAACCGTCACGCGAGAAAGGGACAAAAACTACAAGTCGACATCAAGGAAGCAAGATTGCCATATAACGATAATCGTTATCCAATAGCAAAAACTAGGATTTGTACATTCCAATTTTGACATTAAAAGTTTTACCAAAAGTAACCAATGAAAAGTTTTTAATATGCAGACGAAGTAACTATGTTCTCACATCAGTATCATGATGGACTTGCTGCTGCATCTCCAGTGCATCCAGCAGCCGCTGAAGCTGCTGCACGGACAGCTGCGCCTGGCCCAGCTCGCGAGACGCATTCTCTAACGGACCACCTGAATCTGTAAGATAACTTCATATTGTAAATGCGTTTGGATGGATGTTATCTCCAGAACTCAACGGTTCCGCTGAAATTTAGTATAGATTAGCTTTCGCCCGCGACTCCGTCTGCGTGGAATTAAAAAAAAAATGAGTAGCTTATGTGTTCTTCCAGACTATCCTCTACGTCTATGCCAAATTTCATCGAGGCCCGATCAGCCGTTTAAGCTACAAACTCTAACAAACATCCATTCATCCATCCATCCATCTAAACTTTCGCATTTATAATATTAGTAAGATGTAGAACATAGTCTGTAAATTATAAATTACCAAGCATTTTTTAAATATGTGGGCGTCAATAATGACCTCGAATTATTTAAGGCTTGATAAACACAGATTTCAACAGAAAATTGTGTAAACATTATTTTGTATTGTAAACCATTAAAGACGTAAAGCTTTCTCAATACAAATAACACACAAGCAAGACACAAACATTTCATAAACTTCATGCAAAAAGGAAGGAAAGGGGGTAAACCAGACATAAAATAAATCCCTCAGGCGTCATATCGTAATTTTGTATTATATATATTTTCCTACTCTTGGCATGCCATACAATTGTATGATTGTACCACAAGCAGAAATCATATTTTGTTTCCACCATACCTATTATCCAAGTAGCCAATCGTCCGCCGGGGGTGCCGGACACAAAACCGGCTTGCGGCCCGCGCAGGGGCGCGCCCGTCGGGCTAACCAGCCCTGCAAGGTATTGGGTAATCACAGTGGCGGTCAAATACCAAGAGTAATTACGTCCATATTGTAAACCAATTAAATCAGACGCCCATAGAGTAATAATAATTTTAGATTTGACAGTAATTAAAATAACATGGATTATAAAAATAAAAGACTACAAAAGCCAATAAAGTACTGGACATTTGATTCATATAATTTTTCATAAAAAGGTAAGGGATTAATAATTGACATATTTTGTATTAATATTAAAATTTAACCGCCACTGTAAAACAGTTGGTAAAAACAAAATCAAAATTACAAGGAGAAAATAAAAAAAAATCATTATTTACACAAAATAAATAAGGGTTTAAACATATTATTTCTTCAAATACAAAAAAACTACTACGTATTCATGCTATATCCAATGTTTTTTAATAATTGCACAAAATATGCTAGTGATTCATATATTATTCAAATATCTACTAGATAATTAACTAATTAAACACTATCTAATAATTTTAAGTTTTTACTGCATTGTGTAAATTACTCTTAAGTAAAACTAACTATTAAAGAAAATATTTAATATATTCCTACACCCTGTATGTTACTTCAAGTAGGCTAAATAAAAAAAATGTGTTTAGACAAACCAGATTTATGATATCTATCACTGGAACATCTGTACAGAGTCTTAAGGTCTCCGTTACTGACTAACTTAGTGTTAGATGTGAGAATAGAACTATATTTCTTCATTTTATATTTACTATTAAAATATTGTTGATAAAATTTATAATCTTTGGACAATTTGTCTTTTAGTTCGTGAGCATTTCTTGGGTTGGATGTTTTCGATCTTTGAGTATCATTGATTAAGTTTTTCCTTAAATTTTTCAATGCTTTGCTATCAAATTTATGTGGCGATTTCTTTTTTAACGTCACTATTATATTTGTCCGTTTGTTTTTATCGTTTTTTCTGAATTTAAACGGCGTGTTCATTGTGAAATCACGTGTGCATTTCAGTCTGTATAATTTTTGATTCGATACTGCTTTACTTTTTTTTTCCTTGAGCACTGTAACTTTTACTTCAGCATTTTTAGCGAGTTCGGCTGTTTTTTTGGTGTTTCCAAATTCGAATTTTTTATCATATATTTGTGTGTTCTCTGCTTTATCATCCATACGTTTAACTGTTTTTAAAAGGGTTGTAAAACTCGTTGTGTTAACAGTTGCATTATTTTTAATAACTTCGTCAATTGGATCTGTTACTTCGAATTGAATAGCTATATCTCTCTTTGAATCTATATTGATTGCTTCGGAATTATCAAGATTATCCAAAGGTTTAGAAATTTTAGTATCGATTTTGTCGTATTTTTCCAATATCTTGTGATATAATTTGTAAATATCTTCACGTAAAGCTGGTATAGTCTTTGAAAGTGTGCTCAATTTGTTTAACAACATTTTTTTAAATTCTTCATCGATAATATCTGATAATTTACTTTTTAAGGAATTTAGATCTTTATTGTTAGAGGAATTGGGTACATCATTCTCTTTTTTAACATCTGATTTTTTCGATGTATTAGGGACTTTATCACCCTTTTCAACAAGTGTTAAAATATTAGATTGTCTTTTAAATGCGTCGGAAGATAATCTTGTCATGTTAGAATTGTCACTTATAAGGTACTCGAAATTGTTAAATTCCCATCTTTTCTCGTACATTTTCTTAAAACATTCCTTAGATAAGGTATCACTGCTACAGAAGGGCTTGATACTTATATTGTCATGGGTACAGTTGTAATCCAAAAAAGGGTTTTTATTATAGTTAGTTGGATCAAATGTAGGTGTAGAACATCTGCCAGAATTAGTTTTAAAATCAAAATTGGGTAGCAAATTCCGTGGGATGTTTTTGAAAGGATTGCCCTTGTCTTTTATAAAATAGTCTGGTTTTGAAATTTTTGCTTCCGCATTAGGTGCATCCTCCAGTTTAATTGCAATAGACATGATTTCTTTTACCAGCGGAACATTATCCGTTGAAATATGATTGTATTGTGAGAGATATAGAACCCTGTTTTTGTTATCAACTTTATTTGTATCAGGTTGTATTTTAAATGCAGAGTCTTTTAATTGTTTATATTCTTGCATAGCTTCTTTTATCTTTTCCTTTTGTGTGTTACGATCCCATGGTATTTTAACATTGTCAGATTTGAAAGTTATCTTGTTTAAAACATTATACAAATATATTTCACTCACATTAGTTAAAGACAAGTTTTCATTAAAAGAGATATTATCTTGAAAACTTTGTGTCGTTATATTTTTAGATATATGTTTTTGTACGCAATCTGTTAAAACGTCACATTTATATGAGTTTGGTTCGATATTTTTAGATGTATCTATAGACAGACTGCTAGCTATTTCATCGACGCTTTCATTTTTAAGAATATTCAAATATGCTTTGAAAATCTCTTTCACCATATCCACTGGAAGCGAGGTTTCGCTCAGTAAATAATTTATGACCTTTTGTAATTCCATTAATTCAGTTTCATTGGCTACTTTATTGATTTCATTTGTTGCTTGATTAGGGCAATCCTTGCCAATATTTTCTATTAAAATCTTCGTTATTTGAATATCGTCTTTATTACTTTCTCTAGGCTCTGTACGCGTGTTGTCACAGTAATAAACAGTATTCTTTATCATTCTTTCTAATTCCTGAATCTGTTGTTCTTTGTTAAAGCTTTCAGTTTTCGTTAGTTTTGCTAAACTAAATGGTTTGAAGATATACGAATGCTTAGATTTCTTCTTTCTTAAAGGGTCATAGTAATCGTGACATTGCGTTTCTTGGCTTTGATTGTGAACGCATAGACTCGAAGTGTTTTCGTCTTTAGTAAAATAATAATTTGACGGTTTGCTTATAGATTTAACCGCTTTGACTGTCTCTTTTAATCGTGGGAACGCGCTGTTCTGTATCCAGTATTCCAGTAGACATTTAAAAAGTGCCTTTACTGGATGATCATCAATCTGTTCGCAGCTAAAACAATATATTTCCGCGATAACTCGATTAATGAAGCTTCGCAAATGATCTTCGGATCTGTAATTTTCAAATTTAGAGTAATTCTCGAATACTGTTTCGACGAGTTTTTCAGTCATTTTGTGAAACTCGTTATCTACGACTTTGTCTTTTGTGATATTCGTTTTACTTTCGTTATTGGATTCGTTAAGGTTTTGATTTAAGAGTATAACTCGTGCCGGTCTGGCGTCTGAGTGTCGAGAAATCTTAAGTTTATATTTTCCTAGTAGCATGCTTCTATTCAATGGTTGTTTTAGAGGTGGTTCTGATAAGACATTTCTGTATTTAACCATATTTGTCGATTTCCTGCTTCGTTTCAGAAGCGGGGCTTTAGCGTTATTTCTACTAGATCGATGTTTATGCGTAAAACAAAATACTATAGGTTCATTTTTAACATTTGCATCTTTAGATGTTTTAGGACGTTTATTTTCTTCATTACGTTTATATTTTATTTGGAAATTAGGTATTGCTTTTCTATAACTAGAATCAGATTTCTGTTTTGGTAAATCTATTGATTCTATACTCATTAGAGATTCGAAATAAGATTTAACTTCTAGATTCGTGCTATGCATTAGCTGTTCTTCTCGATTGTTCTTTGCGTCATCAGAATCATCATTAATAATACTTTTGCTTGTTTCCTTAATTTTGGTATTTGCTTCTTTAGAATTAGCTACACGTTTGAAACAACATACTATTCTTTTGTCTATGGAATCATTTTTCTTTCTTGAGTAAATACATTTTAGTGATGTTAGTTCCTTGGTCTTAGTTGAAGTTTTATGTAAGAGGGAAGTATTGGATGGTATTGGTTTGGGTGGTAATAAATTAGAGAGTAAGGAGGAGGTTAAAGAATCTATACGATCCCCATCACTCGACGAACATATAGTCCTTGTTCTTTTCCTTGCTAACCAATCTGTGATTATTAAAAGATTTATTACAACCGAATGAAAATCTTTATTACAGATATTATGTGACTATAATTCTTTAGTCAATATGTATGATATAACTTCAAAGAAAACAAAGATCAATTAAATGCTACAAGAAATATTTTTAGAACCGTGATATAAACAATCAGTTTTAATTCAGAATCACTTAGCGATATTAAAAATGTACATTTATCAAATCAATCAACAGCATGCTCATAACAAAATGGACCTCATCCTTTCAATCATAAGGTAGAAAATCACTAAAACTCTAAAAACGAATAACTTACGTGATGGAGTTTCAGTAGGAAGATCTTCTAAAGGCGCGTGAATTTTAGGTACAGATTCTCTCGCGCCAAAAGTCAATAAATGTTGTCGATATAATCTGGAAAAATATTTACCTTTATTTAAAAAAATGCCCATCCCTAAATCACTCAACAGATTTTTAAAGAAACTAGACATTTCGAGGACACGAGAGAGATGTGCTCGAACCAATTGTTTTTTTTTTTCGTTTGAAATGATTTTTTTGTTTATTCTAAGACAGTGTTTGGCTTTTTTGTTTAGTTTTTATGCTTTTGAGGTTATTCTTTAGACTTAAGACGATTTTAGCTAGTTTCAAATTTTTACATATTCTTTTTTTCTCCCTTAACAGGTATGTATACCAATTTTTGCAAAAAAAAAAAAATTTCCGGACAAAAAATAAGGGTAGTTCATTTTCCACTCACCTATGTGCCTTAAGAACATTCAACCAGGTTCTAAAGACATCTGGAGTCTTTGCTCTGAGGTGGTATATGAACTCATCAGCGTCAATATCGATACGACGGCGGCGCGCCTTCGCCGATATAACGGAGAGACCGACATCGACAGAGCCGTGCAGCCGACCGCGAGCCACGTCCGACGGCGACCGCGCGTATACTAAAATACCACCGTCTACTACGAAGAAACGCTGGAAAACAAATAACCCACTGACCACAAAATACGACAAACGAAAGAGTCAGGTCTATGTTAAATGGTTCGTTCTCCTCTCTGGTTGAGTTAGACGTGAGTTACGAGTATAAGAGTCATATCTGGGTTAAAATATAAAGATTTCTTCAATACTATTAGATGGCATGCAAGCGGCCACCTGAATTCTCTAAAGCATCAACCGTTATCTATAGATATTAGCAATTGCAGATGCGTTATCTATATAGACTCGAAATTATTTAATCACAGTCTAAGGACCTGTCCCACCAAATTGTAAATTGTCGATTAACAATCCAACGTGTAAAATATGTGATGGAAATATCGGATTTTGTTACCTTTTCTGATAGTGACGTCATTTTTATATCGTCGCTATCGGAGTCTCTATCAGCCAGTGGTGGGCCAGGACTTAATCTTGCTGTGTGGTCGTGATTTGCAACTTATGGCCGTTCAGCAGACTACCAACGGCGCTATTTGAGATGTCCATAAGGCTTATAGATCAGTACATACCTTGTGCCATCCTTTCAGCGGCCATTTCCTTTTCTTATGCAGATAGCCGTTGAAGACTTCGGGTCGCTTCTCAAATCGCTGGCCATCTTTAAGACCTTCTAGAACTTCCCACTCGCTACCGCGACGACGACTTCTGTATAGAGAATCAAAATTTCTTATTTACGTAATTGAAAGGCGCTAAGGTCTTAGAAATTTCATTCATTTCATTTGAAATCGTTGATTACTATATTGGAAGATCTAGAAGTCATCATTTTCCCTTCTTATCCTACTCCCGTAGGGTCGGGTTTTCTAATAACTCTATCATCCGTTACCTCAACCATCATTCCTTTCTTGATCATGTCACCTTTCACACAATCCATCCATCTCTTTCTAGGTCTAACGCTATCGGTGTACCCTTCAAACTTGGATGTATAAATCATAATCAAAATTACACTTACCCTCTAGACTTGGTCTGTCGTGCGGGCTGGGGCGGAGCCCGGGGCGCGCGCTCCGCACTGTCCGCGGACAGCGAGGCGGTCTCACCCGAGCAGTCAGAGTCGGAAGGCGCCCGACGGAGCGCCGCAGCCCTACCGCCGGCGCGACGACGAGACCCTGGAAAATAACTTACTTCACGCTCTCTGGAGTGTTGGACGAGAGAAGAGAAGTCTAACAGGAGGTTCTTTTGGCATGTATAGCGGAATTCAATGGATATGAGATTTCCACGACATCAAGTTAAATGCTGAAATAAGTGATTAGAGCGAGATAAAGATAAATTTGTTTAGATAGATTTGTTATGATTACCATTCAATTTAACTATACTTATATCTTTAATGAACGAGATTTGATATTCTCTATTTTATCTGACATAGATTTTATTTTGTAATAAAATTTAAACAACCTCGCTTATCAATATGTATCGGAAGTTTATTGCGGAAATAAGTTGTTTATTTATCCAGTATAGTAAATTGTATTCCTGTTGCGGCCAGATTGACAGCATTTATCTATTTAACCTTTTGAAAATAACATATAGTGACTAGTATTGAAATTTCCTGTTAAGTAATTCGTCACAACCTTTCTTAAATATCAGTAAAGTAGAACAATTTATTTCAAATACACTTGTAATATTCACGACATTAAACATTAGTTGGTAATGACGTCATTTATAATATTATAGACTAGCTGTTGCCCGCGACTTCGTCGTGGTGTTAGAAAACGTACGAACTATCTACAAAATAAAAAACTACGTATCCCTCGGGAACCGGACATTGTTCGGGGATGAACGTTATCCCATGTGTACTCCAAACTTTGTTTTATATCTGTGCCAAATTTCAATAAGATATATTGTACCGTTGTAGAATTATCGAGTAAACAATTAAAGAACAAATATAATGTATCCCACGGGGACCGTAACTATTTCCAGGATAAAAAGTAGCCTGTCTTCTTCCAGATTATGCTCTACATCTGTGCCGAATTTCATGGAGATCCGTTCAGCCGTTTAGACTACAAACTCTAACATCCATCCATCTAAACTTTCGCATTTATAATATTAGTAAAGAAAGACGGTATCTTTACCACTGAACTATTGTTGATTCAAGTTAATCTTACAGTAATTTAACGTAGTCGATGTAAACTGCTATTAACATGGACAGAGCTAAAATATGCAAATATGTGGACATTACGACTAATCGATACAGAGCGCATGCGAACTATTATTGTGCTATAGTTTAGTTATAATCTTACTAATATTATAAATGCGAAAGTTTAGATGGATGTTTGTTAGAGTTTGTGACTTAAACTGCTGAACGAATCTCTTTAGGAAATTTATTTGCGAGTAACATAGGCTATTATTATTATTTTTTAATTTCACGCGGAGGGAGTCGCGAGCAATCTATACTAATATAATAAAGCACAAACACACACTTCTTTGTTGCCTAAGATGTCAGCAATTACAGCATATTTTTGAATAATACTTTTTATTAATAAAAATCCCCACACTTACGTCACGCTTTAGGCTATATATTTCCACGCCATTAAACTTAGGGGGTAAATATTTTGGATAAAAACCTTAATATGGGAAAGAGACCATAAGTTGCTATCAAGGAAGCAAGGTTGCCATGATTTGTCATAATCTCATGTCATTTTGACATTTGCAATTGATAATTTAACAAATGTAGGTAAACAATGAAATATTTTTTTTATAATTTCACGCGGTGAAGCCGCAAGGGAACAGCTAGTCATTTATATAGAACTTATTTAGTTGAACTAATACTATAACGATTTAGTATTCCAGAAATCACTATATAGAATGTTCTCGAAATTTCTCGTTACCGATGTCATATATTTTGATCCTCACTTGTTACAATACCTTGACTACATTGTCGTGAGTCGAGACAAGGAAATTTCGAGGAAAGAACTTTTGTATACAAGGTTCAATATTTAAGGAAAATATAGATTTTACCGCTTGACTACCAGTAAAGAATTAACACTATCTTTTTGCTCGACTGACCGTAGTATAATATAATTTCGCGTGTATGTATTGGTAGAGCCTGCGATGGGTAGAGAAAGTAGATTTGGCAGGATGAACGCATAGGTAGGGGAAATGTCCTCTTTTTTGTGCGTATCGCAGGGATACAGTCTGTTGGAGTTACTGCTTTCTTACTATCAAATACCAAATTGTACTTATAGATTTTTTTATATATATATTTTTTACTTATAGATAAATATAGATAGTTATCTATACTATTACACTATCTTTACTAATATTATAAAGAGGAAAGATTTATATTTTTGCATGTATTGAGATAATTCAAAAACAACTGGACTGATTTCAAAAATTCTTTCACGTTATCAGTGAGTAACATAGGCTATGTTTTTATCATTTTTTAATTTCATGCGGACTAAGTCGCGATAACAGCTAGGATAACAGCTAAAATCATATTTTCATACGTACGTTTTGTCTCTAGTTGCGCGGGCTCCGTTGGCGCGTGCTTCGCGCTCGACAGGTTAGACATGTCTTTCACCCTACAGCCTCCCAGCACCCATCTTATCTCACCTGGAACAAAATATACATATATGAAGCGACTTGTGTCTTTTTTTAAAAAGAAGTAACAACTATTTCTACTGTTTTTTTTTTTAATTCGGCTCTGATTTGATTCGGCTGGATTTGAAACGAATCTCAATCACTTTGTTTCGTTAGAGCCGCTTAAAACCTGTCAGACGTCAAAATTTTTCGTCGTTTCAATATTTGGCCGTTTGCCTCGAATAACACGAGAGATGCTTTGCTTTTTTAAATTCTGTGCATACGAAATTTCAGGCTATAGTGTAGATAAACGTAAACACGATACAGGCATTGCCTAGTGTGGCCATCACCGGATTAACTCGAATAACATAAGATAACAATTATTTTTAATTTTCTGTTATGTATAATTTTAAGTTAT
>LD688946.1:4899474-4913268 GCA_003118335.3 Papilio memnon
CGGAGTTAGACGGATGTATTTTTAACAACGCACGCAATTTTGGTGCTAGGGATTTTTACTAATATTATAATAAAAAGAAAAGATTCGGTGTTTACATTAAATAGGTTTAGAAACAACTGAGTGTTGCCAAATACTTCCTGTGTTGCCATAAACTGAAATATCCGAGAAGAAAGGAAAGTGGTCAAGTTGTTGCGGAGATCTCTAACGATTAGAAAACAACTCTCATTTCAAGCCGCTCCTTAACTTTTTTAACTAAAGGGTTGTTTCATTTGTCAACTAAAACTCTATTTATTAACTTTTAGGTTTAGAGTCTTTAAGAGTGTCGGTAGCACAGGTTTAAGTACTTGTAATCTACAGATATTGGGTTCGAATCCCGCCATCTCCTAATGTGATTTTCGATTTTAATATGAACATAATTTACCTGACATTATGGTGAAGGATTATCTTGTTATTTTTATATTTTATATATTATATATTATCGTGTTATCTGCATATATCAGCGATGAAATTCAAAGATATGTGTGAAGTTACCCCCAATGCAGTTTGATTGACTATGGCCTAGTTACCCTAAACTTTAGAATAGGCTCCGAGGGAGTTTTAACAAAAATCCTGCCAAATAAACTTCCCCTTCCTATCCCATTCTTATGCAAAAATGAAAAGGGGAATGTACTATTAAGAATCTGGCAACTTTTTTTTAAGAAAAGAAAATCAGATTATTTTCACATCCCTGAGCATGTAATGTGCGTGTGGTATTACGTAAGCAATTAATAAATTCCATTAGGAAACCTTTTTCATCGTATTTCGCTTTTACTTGAAACCTGTAACTAGGGATGTACTAAGTTTATTTATCGATAGAATATACTCATCATCTCCTCCTCCTTATCCTACTCCCGTAGGGCGCACCGGGTTTTCGTCCTCCAATTAACTCTGTCATCCGTCATCTCAGTCATCACTCCCTTGACATCATGTCACCTTTCACGCAATCCATCTCTTTCTATGTCTACCTCTACCGGTGTACCTCCACATTCATAACTAACGTTCTCCTTGTTACATGCGATTCATCCCTTCTCAGAACATGTCCATACCACGCTAACCTTTTACTCCTTATTTTCTCAACCACTGGTGCTACTCTCAAACTTCCTTCTTCAATATACTCGTATGTATAAATTAATTAAAACTACATTTGTAGTCCAATTAAATTAAAAAGAGAAATAACAACAAACCTATTGTTTAAACAATTATACCTTTATAAGACTGAAATCAAAAACAAACAAATAAATCGAAAGAAAATAAATTACATTTATTTTTCTCATAATGAAAAGTAATTTAGATAACTATGTTACTCTGTTATCTTTGATTACCTTTTTATTCATGTTTATTGTTTTAATCCACTTTTTATCGACATTAAATAAATATCGATATCCACACTAGTACATCACTAGAAGAGAATTCTTTATAAGCTTGCTGGAAACAGAATTTACGACAACTTTCTGTTTCGTAACAATTTCCCGGAATTAAGATAAAAAAGGGCTTAAATATTAATGAAAAAACTGATACAAACATGATTATGCAATTCAAAATCGTGTGCTTATATTGGCGAAAGAATTTTTATAAACATACTCGTTTTCGCCCGCGACGCCGTCCGCGTGGGATTAAAAAAAACAAAAGGAAGTAGCCTATGTGTTTTTCCAGACTATTCTCTACATCTATGCCATATTTCATCGAGATCCGTTTAGCCGTTTAGGCTACAAACCCTAACAAACATCCATCCGTCTAAATTTTCGCATTTATAATAGTACTAGCTTCCGCCCGCGACTCCGTCCGCGTGGAATTAAAAAAAAACAAAAGTGAGTAGCCTATGTTTTCTTCCAGACTATCCAAACATCCATCTATCCATCCATCCATCTATCCATCCATCCATCTAAACTTTCGCATTTATAATATTAGTAATTAGTAATTATTAGTAAGATTAGCAAGATTGTTTTCCCTTTCTTTCTCTTACATAAAATTGAGATAACAATACATTCTTGTATATCATGTCGAGGGAAAACGCGTATGTCACTTATGTAAATTAAAATGTAACGAATAATTAATGCCCTATTTACCTTGTTTATACTGTAATTTGTCGTAACAAAATTCACGAAGAATTGTTAAATTATGTTGAAAAAGTAAAAAAAATTATATATTTTTGTATATATTCATAGAATTCTTTGGTTTTACATAAAAAAAGTACGATTTAGTTTACCACGTACGAAATTAATAATTACATCAAACTTAATTACGTAATTTGAGACAAAATTAAAGAAAATATTTAGTAAATTCATATTATTACAGTCTTAACTTTTCTGTTATTGTATATGAATTAAGATTTAATAGTGTATCTCTCTGTATTTTTAGAGCTTTCTCAAGTCTTATTAGCGAAAAATTTGGACCACCCGTTACGCCATTTTAACAGCGCGGATTTTAAAAAAAAGATAGCCTATAATATGCCTATCCATGTCAGCTACCCTCCAGTGAAAGTCCTGTCGAAATCGGCCCATTCGGAGCTTGACCGGAACAAACGCGGCTTGTAGACAGGAAAAAATATTTTAAATGCGATTTTCGTTATTAGCAACGCAAATACATCATCTTCCCGAAATCTGCAATTTTTCTTTTGATATTGCAAACAGACACTCCGATTTTATTATATGTATAGATAGAAGATATAGATTATTTAGTAATTACTATTTTTCAGCAATTCCTTATAGTTACATCAGCCAATGTTACATATTGCTTGTTTCCTGGTAATATTAAAAGGTAATTTCCGTACTCTGACCATAGACAATGGAGTGAAAGTGGATCCCACACGGTTACATCATGTTGTCACTTCATTGACACTTCTGCCGACCCTCCATTGTTCGCATAGTCAGAAACGTTTATTTCCTACCCATTAAAATGTCACTAAACCTGTCAATAAACTTATAGCTTACTAGCTGTTCGCGTGCGTCTTTATCCGCGTGATATTATATAAACTTTATTTTATTGTTTACATTTGTCAAATGTCAAAATTCAAATGCACAAAAAACTACTAAGGTCTTTGACATTGACAATCTTGCTTCTTTGATGTTGGCAGCAACTTATGGTCTCTTTCCCACATTAGCTTTTTTATCCTATTTATTTACCCCTAAATTTAATAGCGTGAAAATATATAGCCTAAAGCGTGACGTAAGTGTGGGGCTTTTTATCAAAAAAAGAATTATTCAAAAATATGCTGTAATTACGGACATCTTAGGCAACGAAAAAGTGTGTGTTTACGCTTTATTATATTAGTATAGATAGCATAATACGTGTTAAATAATGGGTCTTTAGTGGGAAGGGAATTAAGTACTTTTGCTGTGTATGAGTCGTACATTTACTTTGGCAAAGTTTTAGGCATTGTGTCAAATGATATATTAATGGGTAGGGAATTAAAGTCTGCATATGTAGGACGGCTGATTCCCAAGAACGTTACAAAATCTTCAATATCGTGTTTACTAAATATTAACCACTTCTGTATTCACAATTACCGGAACTTATACAAGTTGAATTGAATGGACTATTTTTGGATTCGAATTTCATTTTCTAAGTAAATCGATAACAGTTCTAAATTCTTTCTCGATTAACAACGCCATCTATCGAATATAATTATGAATGATTTTTGAACATCGGAACAAAAGTTCGTTTACGTCTTATATATATAAAAGAAAGTCGTGTTAGTTACACTATTTATAACTCAAGAACGCCTTCACCGATATGGATGAAAATTGGTGAGGAGGTAGCTTAGAGCCAGGAGACGGACATAGGATTCTATTTATTCCGTTCGACAGCGATGGATGGATGGATGTTTCTTAGAGTTTGTAGCCTAAACGGGTATTCGGATTTCGATGAAATTTGGTATAGACGTGGGGAAAGGACTGGAAAACACTTTTTTTTTTAATTTCACGCGGACGGAGTCGCTGGCGAAAGCTAGTTTTGAATGAATGAGTGAATATTTTCACAAAACGGAACACAAAATAAATACGCATTATTTTAAATCTACAATTTCCATAAAATATTATTAAAATAGTTCATAAACCTGCATAATTCTATTGTATTCATTATTATCTCAATTTCTTTCAATTGATTTCACATAACCTAAAAGTGGAGGCACAAAAACTTAAAACGAAACTAAATATTCCGTCGTTAGATATCGATGCGACTCTTACTGTTAATTCAATATGTTTTTTGCGCTGAAAATCTGTTCCATGGCCTAGTATAGACTTGGTTTGTTCCACTTATAACCATTTTACGAGCTTTTATTTAGTTTTTTTGTAAGACTAACTGCAATACCGATGGTTCCTGCTTAGACAAGCCACTTTGCGTCTTTCACATTGTATGCCTTATTTCTGTGTGAATTTGAACGTAACGTTAGAACGACCCGCTTTGGCTTAGTACTGGTGATACGAAAATGTTCATATTTACATCATATTAGAAACCTTTAAAATTATCAGTATTTGTGTATTATCTTTTCTACAATAAACCTTCCTTGAATCATTCTATCTATTTACAATTGTATCAAAATCTGTTGCGTAATTTCAAAGATCTAATACATAGGGACAGGCAGTGGGAAGCGAATTTTTTATTACTCAGAGAGGCGTAGAGCGCGGGGCCCCCATATTCGGAGGGCCCGTAGCATTTGCCACTCTTGCTATATGGCTAATCCGGCACTGATAGTTCTTACTAAAAGTCTTTGCATCGATTTACAAGACGTTATTACGTCAAAAAGGTCAACCTTGACCGTTAAAGAATGATTGTAACATAAAAATTGGAGCAATAACAATTATTTCGCTACATGAATACTACAGCCAGATCACTTCCCACCAGCCGAGCCTTTTTATTGTGCGCCTGAATTGTCGCCCGATGTTGCATTGATGTAGTGTAGCTATCTACAGACATGTCGAAATATAACCCTGCAGTTATTTGCTGCACTTCATGTAAACTGGAAGCCCACCAGCTTGTTCTGGAGATTTATCTATCACTTCAGTCGTCATTAACTTCTTTATCTATATTAATATTATAAAGAGGAAAGATTTGCATTTTTGGATTTTTGTATGTATTGAAATAACTCAAAAATTACTAGTACGATTTTAAAAATTCTTGCACCATTGAAAAGCTATGTTATCACTGAGTAACATAGGTTATATTTTTTAATTTTACTACAATAGCTAGTCAATTAATATAACAAGCCAATCCAAAGAAGGGTTACTCGGTTACTAAAATTCTTAGCTAATAGCAAAACTTTTATCGTCACTCGTGCATTTGAATTTCGACAATTGACAGTTTTACAAAATGTAAACGATAAAATAATGTTTTTTATGTCATGTGGATGAAGTCGCACGAAAACAACTAGTCATTAGTAGTTCAGACGCACCAATAAATGGTTGGTACAGGTTACAAAGTACTCATAGACTATTTACTTTTGTTTTAAATCCTCGCAGACGGAGTCGCGGGCGAAAGCTATTTAAACATGTTTTACATTTCATTGTGAACAGTTATCGTTTTTTTTAACACTCTGTTCGTTACTTACTCTACATTTAGCACGGGTTCGATTCATTCAAGTTGCAAACTTATTTATACTGTGACCTCAATCGCGTTTCGCAATAGCCAAGCCTATGTCACTACATTTAAGGTCTTAACACGCGTAGCACCACACAAACGATTTTAAACTTTAAAGCCAACAAATAAGATTCATTTTAGCATAACACAATTCAAGTCAAGTTTCAAATATTTGTGGGTATTTTACAAACTGCATAACCGCATAAAAGCCGTTTTTGTAAGATTTAGTTTAACTGGTTAAGGAATTCCGAACTGTCTATTAACCGTCGGTTATCACTGGCTACACCGAATACATTCCCACTTATTGAGTTAGCAAGTTTTGACAGTCGAAACGCACCGTTACAATCTTAAGGCCCTAAAGATGTAGGTGTAACGTTCAAACCGGTCTATTAAGTAACCAAGTTCAGTTCACTTAAAGCAATTAAACTCATAGTAGTTAATATAAGAAATCAGTCTCAGACAAAACCTTTTAATTTGGTCCTAAATCTGTAAAAGATTTGACTCATTCTCTAAGATCTGTTATAATGTATATAATACTATTATAGTTATCGCCCGCGACTCCGTCCGCGTGGAATTAAAACAAAAGTAAGTAGCCTATGAGTTCTTCCAGACTATCCACTACATCTATGTCAAATTTCATCGAGATCCGTTTAGCAGTTTAAGCTACAAACTCTAACAAACATCCATCTAAACTTTCGCATTTATAATATTAGTAAAAGTACCAAGTATACCTTTAGTTGATTATTATCTATACTAATATTATATAGAGGAATCTGTATTTTTGTATGTATTAAATTAACTCAAAAACTACTTGGCCGATTTTAAAAATTCTTTCACCGATAAAAAGGTAATTTATCTGTGAGTAACATAGGCTATATATTTTCACGCTGACGAAGTCGCGGGCAACGGTTAGTATTAAATTTTGTATGTACAGTGTGACTGTAGAACATTAGAACGGCCCTGCGAATGTCCTTAGTCGGCCATTGTGACATACTATCTAATATGTAGTGTGGATGTACATATGGGCTACTTATTACGTTTTTTTCAAAAGCTACTGACATTTTAACGGAACCCGCCATAGAAAGCCATTCATGCGAAAAATCTATTTGGTACTAGTAGCTTAAAAGTGAAGCGCCTGTCGTAAATTATGAGCAATCTATAATTAAAACAAATTGCCGGACAAAATAAATAAGGGATAATTAAAAATGTTGACATGTACAAAATGTACAATGAACTAGTCATTAAAAGCAAGAATGTGAATTCGTAAATATGCAATACAAAATTAATGTAAAACATTTGCGTTTATATATCTAAAGTATTTATCTATTTTTGACCGACTTCCCAAAAACAACAAAGACAAATTGAGTACTTCCTCAATTTGTCTTTGTTGTTTGTTAACTTAATTATACTGTTTTCGTTATAAGAGATCGCACGATTTTAAAGTCGTTATTTGGTACGGATGGCAAATTCTTACTTGAAACGCATTGTATTGCAACGAAAGCTTATTACTGCGGAATGCGACCGCTAGACGCCATCTAGCGGAGATAGCCTCACTGCATTTCCGCATTTGTACACGATCGCTCTATAGTAACGCATCGTTAAGGAGAAGATGGTTTTATATATTTTCTATACTAATAATATAAAGAAGAATATATTTTTGTATGTATTCGACTCACATAAAAATCAGTAGACCAATTTAATAAATTCTCTTACCCTTAAAAAGTTATCTGTGAGTAATATGGCTATATTTTTATTAATTTTTAATTTCACGCGGCCGAAGTCGCGAGCAACAGCTAGTCCGTAATGAAACATGTCTTACACAATTGTGTCAGTTGTAATAAAAAAATAGCTTTTAACTACAGATTTCTGAAAAAAAATACTTTAACAAGTCTTAATTATTTTTCATATTCATAATATACACAG
Organism: Papilio memnon; assembly: GCA_003118335.3. Classification (NCBI taxonomy): domain Eukaryota; kingdom Metazoa; phylum Arthropoda; class Insecta; order Lepidoptera; family Papilionidae; genus Papilio; species Papilio memnon. The sequence goes on from LD688946.1 coordinate 4,907,011, forward strand.
GAAATGAGTGTCGATTATTAAAAATGTCGAAAGTGAAACAACTTTCTCCCTTTTGAATTATTTGTGCAACCCTTGTTATGTAAAAAATATAACAAATTACTCAATATTTAAGGTACAAGGTGTTTTCATCTTACATCGGTACTGATACAGCAATCCAGAATTTTTTTTTAAATAATATATGCAACGAAATATGGCAACTTTAGCGTAGTTTACACAAAACTAGTAAGTGCGTCGAGTAGCAGCATTTAGTAAATAAAACAACAAAAAAATCGAGTAAATTGGCAAATCTTATAGACGACAGTATTTTAGCTATTAAACTACTCTGTACTCCATTAAATTAATAGCCTACTGCGAACTAGGTATTATACATCGTTCTTGTCGGTTGAGCCACTATCTCATTACGGGTTTTTTTTTATTAAAAAGGCGCTTCGCCTTAAGAACAGTTTAATAGTAAATACCACCATTTCTCTTGGCGGCGCTCCGTTCGCATGTCGCATTCTCCCGCGCCCGTCGCGACGGACATTCGTGCGCATTACTGTTTTATAACTGACATTTTTAATTCGTTTAAAAAGTGCAGTGATTTATTGTGTTTATTAGTGGAGAAAATGTGACATTGCTTACATTTTTAGAGATAAAAAAATATTTTTCATTGATAAAGTGATAGTGTTGTACCTAAATGAGGACAGTGGAGATTTTAGAGGTATTTATTTATTTCAATAATTTTAAGACAAGGTATCATACTTCATACTAATATTATAAATGCGAAAGTCTAGATGGATGGATGGATGTTTGTTAGAGTTTGTAGCCTAAACTACTGATCGGATCTCGATGAAATTTGGTATAGATGTAGAGGATAGCCTGGAAGAACACATAGACAATATTTGCTTTTTTTTAATTCCACGCGGATGAGTCGCGGGCGAAAGCTATTAATTCACAAATTAGGTATTTTCAATGACAAATCTAAGTACATGGTATTAAGTGTTTCGGGATGTTTAAAGACAAGTATCTAGATACTTAGAGATGTCCTCTTTCGGCCCGTTCTATATTTTAACTGGCTATTCCCTTGCGGCTTCATCCGAAATTATAAAAACTTTATTTTATTGTTTACATTTGTCAAATTATCAATTGCAAATGTCAAAATACCAATTACCGTACCATGGCAATCTTGCTTCCTTGATGTTGGCTTGTACTGTACTTTCCCACATGAAGGTTTTTTCCAATTTATTTACCCCTAAGTTTAATAACGTGAAAATATATAGCCTAAAGCGTGACGTAAGTGTAGGGCTTTTTATTAAAGGAAGAATTATTCAACAATATGCTGTAATTGCTGACATCTTAGGCCACAAAGAAGTGTGTGTTTACGCTTTATTATATTAGTATAGTTATAGATTAAAATTTGGACACGAAAGTGTTAAGTTTCGTTGCAAAATTGCTAAAAATCAAACATGAAGATGTAAATAACATCATCTTTTTTGTTAGTCGTGTAATAAAAATCTCGTTGAATTTTGATTTGCGTTTCGAAACTAAATAAAAAGTGAACGAAATTGAACTTCATTGAGTTACTTTATAATCTGTTTTCATTGAATGAAACAGTTTTTTGTACCACCAGTTCAGAAAAAGGCGTAATAAATATTGTTTATACAAATCTATCAAGTGTTTATACGTTAAGCGATAACCTCCTCCATTTTGAAATCAGTAAAAAAGTTGAATTTAACATAGAGTTTATTTTAAGAAAAATTGTTATGCACTTTTTTTACAAACTTTTTTATAATCTTTGATTATTATTTTTTACCAATTTGCGGCCAATAGTATAAGAGCTTGAGAAGCCAGTTTATAATTTATCTACCGTGAGATTGTGTTATATCCAGTTTTAACGTTTTATTTCCAGTCGTTGCGTGAGAGCCTGCATTTCCTGCTCATTAATAAATACAGCCTTTAGAGGAATATAACATAGAAATACATGGAGAAGTTTTTATGATAAAGATATTATACATTTAAATGTTAGGTTTTGATAACTTTTCATTGAAATGCGAGTAACTTATAACTTCCTTAAGTTGTGTTCTTGTTAACCAATATTTACTATAAATAGTATTTATGTTAATTCGAAAAATAAATGATACGCTGCACAATTATTGAATCTAAGTGTTTGATGTCAGCTTTGTTGATTAAATGAAATAAAAAAAAACTTCACTTGTATTCGTCTCAGTTGTGGTTACTTAAAAGATGAGTAATCATGTAACATTTTCCAAAATAAATGGAACGATGTCCAAATAAATCTATTTTTAGATAACTTTAATTGCTCACTTCAAATATATTATTATTTTATTCATAAATATCTTTTGAAATAAACCATTACATGTCCTAAAACAGCATTATTTTATAGATAAAATTAATTATTTTTATGATAACTCGACTCCATAGATTTCGTTGTGGAGGTCGTCGGTCTATCGGTTGCATAATAAAGTCCGTCTTCGGTCGTTGGCCGAGCGATCGATTCTTCCCTACCTGTTATGTGTCTGTAATGTGCTAATTGACGGAATTCCGTAATATTTGCACATAGTCAAGGAAGCATATTTCCTTCCCGTTTAGTAAAATATTTGACGATCGCAATGCATGTGTGATCGCAATCCCTTAAGACAATTAATGTCAGTAACTTCCAAGTTGAGAAAGAGAGGGGATAACATTGACACGTTATACGATCTGGGGGTCTTTTTACTGGCATGCCAGGTACTTTTATACTGTCATGTGTAATCCTTTCTAATGTTAGTTTGTGGTTCGGTAATCCTGTGGGTAGCGAATTAAAGTCCTTGACTATGTTTGTATTAATATTACGAAAGACTGTAAATCAGACATGAATACATAAAGTTATTATTTAAAAAAGCTTCCGACAACTATGTAATATTTATATACTAGCTTTCGCCCGCGACTACGTCCGCGTGGGATTAAAAAAAAGCAAGTAGTCTATGTGTTCTTCCAGACTATCCTCTACATCTATACCAATTATCGAGATCCGTTCAACAGTTTAGGCTACAAACTCTAACAAATATCTATCCATCCATCCATCTAAACTTTCGCATTTATATTAGTAAGGTTTGTGTATGTTTTTAAAACGTTTTAATCTTAGTTCTTACTAATATTATAAATGCGAAAGTTTAGATGGATGGATGGATGGATGGATGTGTGTTAGAGTTTGTAGCCTAAACTGCTGAACGGATCTCGTGGATAGTCTGGAAGAACACATAGGCTACTTGTTTTTTTTTTAATTACACGCGGACGGAGTCGCGGGCGAAAGCTACATAACCAACATATTTCATATCGATAGTTTGTTATTGAGATTGTCGCATCCCTAGTAGTAAAATCTCTAAGATTGTCATTACTCTGCTGAGCTTTCTTGTATGAGAGGCTTTCACCAACAGTACTTGTATTTAATTATATTGTTTATCTACAATTACTATTCCATTATTTACGACTCTGTGTTTCTGTCCTAAATTCAGCAATAACAGTTTTATTATAAACTAGCTGCTCCCGCGGCTTCATCCGCATTAAATTATAAAAACCTTTTATTGTTCACATTTGTCAATCTCAATTGCTAATGTCAAAATACCAATTACGTTACTATGGCGATCTTGCTTCCTTGATGTTGGTAGAAACTTATGGTCTCTTTCCCACATTAGAGTTTTTATCCAAAATATTTACCCCCTAAGTTTAATGGAGTGGAAATATATAACCTAAAGCGTGACGTAAGTCAAGGGCTTTTTGTTAAAAAAATAATTATTCAAAAACTAGCTTTCGCCCGCGACTCCGTCCCCGTGGAATTAAAAAAAAACAAAAGTGAGTAGCCTATGTGTTTTTCCAGGCTATCCTTTACATCTATAGCAAATTTCATCGTAATCCGTTCAGCCATTTAGGCTACAAACTCTAACAAACATCCATCTATCTATTCATCTAAACTTTCGCATTTATAATATTAGTAACATTAGTAAGATATGCTGTAATTGCTGACATCTTAGGCAACAAAGAAGTGTGTGTTTACGCTTTATTATATTAGTATAGATTGGACCAAAAACACTAACGAATGTTTAAATAGCTGGGAAACCGGCTATTATAATAGTATTTTTTATCCTTAGTTATAAGTAACATACAATCTCAAGGCCGGATACTGACACTAATCTGAGACACTACAATCTGATTGACCTCATTTTCAAATAATTTAGGGTCTAAGTGTGGCATCATTTAAGGCAAGGCACTAAATGAAGAGCGTTCGCACATCTGAAACTAAAACATCGCACTGTTTAGTCTCGCTTTGATTCCTATGAGCTTATATGGAGCACACTACTCGATTTTTAGTTGTGCAACAATAGTTGAGGCTGCGAAACAATCGACAATCACACAACAGTTGTGCGATTGTTTAGTCAAAGGTGTGCGCTCTATGTCTAAAAAAGTTGCATGTCTAGTTCACAAACAATAGCGTTAAACTTCACAGTACATCTTACTTCTTACTTCTTACTATTATTATAAATGCGAAAGTTTAGATGGATGTTTGTTAGAGTTTGTAGCCTAAACGGCTAAACGGATTCCGATGAAATTTGGTATAGATGTAGAGGTAAGTCTGGAAGAACTTATAGGCTACTCACTTTTGTGTTTTTTAATTCTACCCAGACGTAGTCGCGGGCGAAAGCTAGTAATCAAAATAAACTTTATAACCAGTAAACCTACATTTAATAACCTCTAGAGTTAAATTATTACAAATAATGAGGCCTTTAAACATTTGGTGTTGCAAGAATTCGAAGGCGAGTACCGCTGACCTCAATGCATGGTACCGTAACACCTTCCGTCGGACACTCGGATATAGACACATACAACTTAACTGATAGTTACTTAGATTAGCTCAGCACATCAAGTAGTTTAGATGGATGGATGTTAGAGTTTCTAGCTTAAACTGCTGACCGGATGTCGATGGCATAAATGTAGAGGATAGTCTGGAAGAACACATTGGCTACTTACTTATGTGTTTTGAATGCCGAATGAAGCTGGACGACTGTCGCACCTTTTATCATAAGAGTTAACTCAAGTTTTTTTTCAGTTTTTTTCATAAAGGACATTATTTTCGAGAGAACAATATGGCTATTTCAACTTACGTCACAATAGAATGAAAATAAAACCAAACTTTATATGCAATTTCACAAAAAAAAAACATTTTAAGTTAATTATTTTTATGTATATAGGTGCGATGTAGTAATGTAAAAAGTGATCTGTGTGATTGCGAATTCTTAAATGCCTAATGTATACTAATACTAGCTTTCGCCCGCGACACCGTCCGCGTGCAATTAAAAAAACAAAACCAAGTAGCCTATGTGTTCTTCCAGATTATCCTCTACTTCTATGCCAATCATCGAGATCCATTCAGCCGTTTAGGCTACAAACTCTAACAAACATCCATCCATCTAAACTTTCGCATTTATTATGTTAGTATGATTATAAAGAGGAAAGATTTGTATTTTTGTATGTATTGAATTAACTCAAAAACTACTGGGACGATTTAAAAAATTCTTTCACCATTAAAAAGCTACGTTATCACTGAGTAGCATAGGCTATATTATTATTTTTTAACGCGGTCGAAGTCGCGAGCAAGAGCTAGTAGTAATGAAAAAGTGATTTGTTAGTCTGCGAATTTTTAAATGCCTCATCATCATCACCAGCTCACTATACGTCCCCACCAAGGGGCTCGGAGCCTACCCTAAAGTTAGGATGACTAGGCCATAGTCAACCACGCTGGCCAACTGCGGGTTGGTTGACTTCACACATATCTTTGAATTTCTTCTCCGATATGTGCAGGCATCACGACGTTTTCCTTCACCGTAAGAACGTCGGGTAAATTATGTAAATATGAAAATTCGAAAAATCGAAAATCACATTGGTACATGGCGGGATTCGAACCCAAGACCAGTCAAGTGCTTAAAACCACTGAGCCACCGACGCTCTTTAACTGCCTAATTATAAAGTATTTTATTAATAATAATAAACCTTCTTCCTAATAGTCGATTTGACCTAGTTAACTAACTTAGTGGTTATAAAAACCGACGGACAGACAGTTTGCATATTAAAAACTTCCTCTCCGATGCTAATGACGTAAATTTCGGTATAACTCTAAAATAATACCTAAATATGAATTTATACTTATAACTGGCTGTTCCCATGCGGCTTCATCCGCGTGAAATTATAAAAACTTTATTTTATTGTTTACATTTGTGACATTCT
>LD688946.1:5011189-5036455 GCA_003118335.3 Papilio memnon
TCGCCGTATGTGGGGGTGGACAGCTTCAGCGTGCGGAAGCAGATGTCGTAGAGAGCCTCGTTGTCGATACAGTAGGTCTCGTCAGTGTTCTCGACGAGCTGGTGGACTGAGAGTGTGGCGTTGTAAGGTTCTACTACTGTGTCTGACACTTTGGGAGAGGGTACGACGGAATATGTGTTCATTATTCTATCGGGGTACTCCTCTCTGATCTTAGAAATAAGTAGTGTGCCCATGCCGGAGCCGGTGCCTCCGCCGAGGGAGTGTGTGAGTTGGAAACCTTGCAGGCAGTCGCAGGACTCTGCTTCTTTGCGTACTACATCGAGAACGGAGTCGACGAGCTCCGCGCCCTCTGTGTAATGACCCTTAGCCCAGTTGTTGCCGGCGCCGGACTGGCCGAACACGAAGTTGTCAGGCCGGAAGATTTGTCCGAAGGGTCCGGAACGCACGGAGTCCATGGTGCCGGGCTCGAGGTCGACGAGGATGGCGCGGGGCACGTACTTGCCACCGGAGGCCTCATTGTAGTATACGTTGATGCGCTCCAGCTGCAGGTCCGAGTCGCCATGGTAAGCGCCGGTTGGGTCGATGCCGTGCTCGTCAGAGATGATCTCCCAGAACTGTAACAACGATGAACGTATAACTATAAATGGAAGCATGAAGAATTATTACTAAGCGAGTCATAATAGGAGGATAAAACAAACTAACGTATTTAAAAGGGATATAATTTTAAATAACACGTAACCACGCGAGGGTGTATCGCGTGATGTCTGAATCACCGGTTACCATAGTGATTGTGACCGAAACAGTACAATATTAGCATATTCACGAGGTCGCCTTATCAGGCTTTCTCCGCTATCGATCGTAGCGAATTTATTATTTAAAATGACTCATAAGCTCACCGTTTACGGACTGCTTAAGATTGCGAGTTTCAATACTATATAATCACTCCTTAAAAGGAGACAAGTCAAGAATCTTACTTTATAGGTCGCGATATCGTCAGACCTGCCCAAATTGGCGACGCCAACACGACTTACGACCCGTATTACTTGAATGTTAATGTTGAAATATTAATTGATTAACGTAAGTGTTGTTCGCGATAATATCGATTACTTCGCGGAGACATGATAAATTTTATCGATACGAGATAAGTTAAAGTACAGTTAACTTTCCGTTCGCGGTACTGTTTCTTCGTGATCCATTATGAAGACAAGTTTATCGGTACATCGAACAATCGGCCACTTTAAAAAACAACTCTTTGATTATGTGTACTGTTGTGTGTTAATTATAATTGACGTTTTGTATTCGTTTTATCAATGCATTATAATATGTCTCGTAAAGGTGCGTTTGAAGTTACGTGGTGTAATTTAATTGTTACACTGCGAGCATGCAGTCAATGCATAGTGTTACGAGAACGTGCTGCGAAACGAACGTTACACCTCGTATCGTCGGTCCTAGTGACGTTTCTTCATATTAATTTATAAATTTCCATATTAATGTTTCGCGAGATATTTTTAGTTGTTACGTAGTTATGAGATAGTAATAAAGTGGTCTCGATACTTGCATTGACGTATACAAGTTTATCAGTACAGTGCACTAGTCACGTACGCACTTAATGATTATATGAACACTTAAATGCAATTTTATGAACTTGTCACTTTAACTATAATTACTAACTTTATTCATTAAATTTAGATTTAACATTGAATTTATAATTTCTGTGCGTCCCCTGTAATTGTAAGGTGCATGTTTTTCAACCTTAAAACTGCCTTTTTGCATGTGCAACACTTTGCCAAAATTAGTTACCTGTAGTGCATTTGCTATTATATACATAACTATGACCGTTGCCTTTGAGTTGGCACACCGGACCGAAGAGTACTGAACTCCCCGACGTGCCAAGTCTATCTTTTAAGGTGATCCATGATATTCTCGAGTCGTTCCGGTTTCTTTGGCAAGTACCCAAATATCTGGAGATCGTCTTTTCCAATGTTATTGGCATACATTATCACATGTGTAATCTAGCCAGATAGTGCAACACTAAGAGTTAGTCCTACCAAATTCTTGTAAATTGTCAGATAAAAATAACAAACAAAAAATGTTTTTTTTTTTAATAAATTACGTTGAACGCCCTAAAATTGTCAAGTTTTCAATCAAATTGCATTGTTAGCGTCATGTAACAATTCTAATGGATAGGAAATCAAATTCCTCAACTGTATATTTATTGTTAGGCATTTTATGTATAAAAATGTATGTAATTTGATCAGCATGTTGTTGTGGTTTGGAACTATTTGTTGCGGCGAACCGGCTTACATTGCTGAATGCTGTCATGAAATTTTATATTCCAATATTTATATAATACTAGCTTACGCCCGCGGCTCCGTCCGCATGGAATTAAAAAAAAGAAACAAAAGTGAATAGCTTATGTGTTCTTTGACAGTATCTACATCTGTGCCAAATTTCATGGAGATCCGTTCAGGAGTGTAGGCTACAAACCAACAAACATCCATCTAAAGTTTCGCATTTATAATATTAGTAAAAGGTAAGATGTACCCTTGGCTTAGCAACTCGTAAATTATTTTTCTTATTGCATCTTAGTTTGCTTATTCAGACTAAATAACCTTTTAAACAGGTTTTCTGACTAATATTTGTTTTTATTTTGTGATTAGTGTAGAATCTTAACACTAAAGGACTGTTCTAGCGATCACATAATTCTGAGTACAGCCAGATTAGTTTTATGCGTTTTAATGTAAAAATAGCTTCCTATAGCAATGACTAAGTCAGTTATTTTACGTAATTACTTATTTTCGATGTTAATTTAAACTATGATATTGTTATTTACATGACGATTTTTTATGTCAATATCTAATTGCATATTCATCATCACCAGCTCACTATACGTCCCCACCGAGGGGCTGGGAGCCTACCCTACAGTTAGGGCGACTAGGCCATAGTCAATTGCATATTAAAAAAAAATTGTCTGTAATTTGAGACTGGTGTAAAAGTGAAAGTTTTAAGCTCGCATATAGAAAGTTCTACTGCATTGTACGTCAACTGGTTATTCGTTAAAAAATAATTTCAATTAATTTTCCATTAAATGAATGTCAAATCTTGACAGTTTATAATCCCGCGACAGACGGTCAGTTCTGACAGTTTTAAATGTGCATATATAAAAGTGTAAATGTACAGTTCTACTGTTAACAGTTTGAACTGAACAATACGAATGTTCAGATCAAACTTGCTTCAGTTATAACTGTTCTGTTTTTATTTATTTTTGCATATCACATCTCTAATGAGTGAATTCTGTTTGGACTTCCTATTATTCTGAATTTGAACTGCGAAAACATGTTTTTATTTGACGAGCATAAAAACAAACTGTATCTTACTAATTCTTACTAATATTATAAATGCTAATATTATAATAATAATCAATATTATAAATGCGAAAGTGTAGATGGATGGATGGATGTTTGTTAGAGTTTGTAGCCTAAACGGCTGAACGGATTACGATGAAATTTGGTATAGATGTAAAGGACAGTCTGGAAGAACACATAGGCTACCACCTTTGGTTTTTTTAATTCCACGCGGACGGAGTCGCGGGCGAAAGCTAGTTTGTTATAAATTTCATTTCCTAAATAAATCTAAAATCTCGTAATAATCTTAAGGTGCAAGTGGAATTAGAAATATTTTATGTACTGTAATTCATTTACTATGTGTAAATGAATTCAAAATGTTGCATTATATGTTTGATGTTAACTTTTTTACAACATCCTACTTTCTTGTCCATGATAAACAACTGTCAGTCATAAAGCCAGTTTCACACTGAAGTTTCGTCATTAACCGTTCAGTTTCGTGTAAACTGGGCTTATTTTAGCCAATGCGGAAGAAAATTGCGGTCAACGAACTGCACACGTCTTCCTTCCTATGCGTTTAACATAATCTACATTTTGCTAACGCCTCTTTCATTGTAGAACAGTAAAAATAATCAATTTCTAAATTTGTATTTTTTTAATTCGGAAGATTAAGGTACTGTCATAATAATGCCAGTTTCATAAACGTCTTGTTTAAAAAACCTTTATTATTAATAATAAAACAAGTATTTTACACTATTATTAATTGTTATAAACTGTAAATTGATCAGTTATTAAAATTAAACGACATATTGAAACATAAAAAAACAATTAACCATATTTTACCTGTGCAGTGGCCTTCCGGCCATATGGTCTATTCCGTTTTTTTCCTCGACTCGAATTTCAAACGTTATAAAAGACGGCCTGTGATTGGTCCGCCCTTATCATAGGACGCCACCTCTGGCCTTGGGATCAGTTTAAAAACCGAGCCCTTTGTTAACGGTTTTTCATAGCATAACAAAGAGATTCAAACAGTTATTTATAAAGGTGTAGCAGATTTTAGAAATAAATAATGTTTTCTGAAAAATGTAGTTGAATATATGTTAGAATATTAACTGTTTAGAGTAATCTTTGTACACTAAGTGAAAATAGTACGGAAATGTGAAATTAGGCCCGTGAAGTGGCAAATGGCGATAAAACACGTGGAACTAGTCGCACGAAGCGAGTTGCTCGCATCATCCGATCGATACTAACTAGGCGGGGTCGCTCATCGCAATTTATGACAAATAACCACTGAATTCCTTCCAATTAACGTAATTTGATGTATTTTGCAAACATTCGAAGCGAACTAACCTTAATTATTGAACAACACAAGATTTGCGAATCATAATTATCAATTAACAGGAAAATCACCTATTTATATCAATAAGGTTGTAACAAAAGAAAGTTCGATTCGAAATATTTTGAAAAAAGAATGGAAACATTCAAATCAAAGTAGGTCTTTTTAACGCGACAGAGTGGCGTCACAAAATGCCGGCTGCAGATTCTCAGACGGGGTGAACGAAACGGTAAATCAAACAAAAGATAAACCATAATTACCTTAGCGCCGATCTGGTTGCCGCACTGACCAGCCTGGATGTGTACGATTTCCCTCATTTTGTATGCGAACTTAATAAATTACTTAACACTACTATATTTTTTCTGCTCCGCACGCACCACGTACTACCGTGGTCACTTGAAGAATAATCTTGTTCCGTTTCGACTCGACGATGAAACCAATGGATGGCGTAGTGATGTAGCTACAAAACGTTCCGACTTATCGATGAATTTTGTCGCATTGCGACACAACTGCTGGTTTCTACACAGCGTTTGGTTATGTATTCTGTTATGACAAATGGTTTATATATTTTCTTAAAAAATACTTCAGTAGCTCGTATTACTTGTAAATGTTAAATTAATAAAAATAACTTATTTGTAAATCTTTTGAGATTGAAAGTATGTACTACGATTGATTTACGCTAAACAAAGAAAATAGACGAATTTGAATATTATTGAGGTCTTTTCGAAAAAGTGTTTGTTCCTAAGTTTTTTTTTTAAAATGTCTGGATTTGTTAACAAATAGTTTAAAGATTTATAAATGAACACTTTCTCGAATGTTATCCAATTATAAGATATTAAAAACAGAATTCGTACGAATCGAAGCTATGAAAAGTTCTTGTTTCAAAAACTTAAAAATCTCAAGGTTATAAAAAATGTAGGAGGTAAGTTTTATCAAACATGTTATGAAACCTTTGTTATCGACATTACGCAGCACATCCCTTTTATTTCGCTGCTACATTCTGATTGGTTGACGCTCGCATAGTTTCTACAGTGCTACCAACTGCTGAAATCAATAAACCCGGCGTCATCGTTTTATAACTTATTTATTTTAAGTCATAAATATAATAAAACACTTACTTGAATATGTATGTTAATTAAATATAAGGTTATTTTAAAAAGGAAAACTTTATTTTAAAACGTAAATACTTACAATGAAGTATTTATTAGACCAGGTGTGTTTTTACCGTTATATTGGTACTTGCAGCCGGCCGGCATTGGAGGATGACTTGGTTTGGTATTGATATTTTTTTGTATAATAAAAAAGTATAGCTATCATTGAAATTGAAATATGTTGCTATAAAAATTGACGATTTTCGATCATATATCCAAAAACTGTGTAGTAATATGTACCTATTATTGAAAAAAACTTTCTTATCTATTGCCTACTTTACGTTGTTTTGTAAATTTTATTATCTTGAAGATAAATGCTAAGTTTAAAAAACGCATTACACTAATGTTCTATAATCTTGAATTAATGCTGATATATAGTCGACTTGTCGAAAATTAGTCAATTGTTTATAGTTGCTATAAACATAAATTTAGCAAATTTATTAACTTTCTTTCAATATTATTAAGTCCTGGGTCTTATAAGTTCTCTTGATTCGGGACTTGGAACCCTCGCAGAACTTGGATTACCGGCCAATTAGATACAAAGTACAAACTAATTTGACTTAAATCGTCAATCAAGTTTCTAAAATTACCAAGATACGGAAATGCTAGAAAGGGACAAAAAAGTTTTTAAATCCGATCTGCAGTTCTTAACCGCGGGTTACTAATTAAACATGTAATTATTATAAACTTCCTTTCTCTTTCATGATTCTTTTTTTTTCTATAAAAATGTTTTCTCGTTTGAATCGCATGTGACAAGGCCTAGGAAGAGATGGATCAAGAAGTGACGACAGAGAAGGATGTAAGATAAATCGATCTATGAGTGGGATAAGGACATGGAGGTGAACTTCTGTTTGAAATAATTCATTGTTGGAAACTTGATTTCTTTATTAAAAACCTGAATAAATACGCCTTAAAATAGACAAATCTGCGTATTTCATAATTCTGTATAATTTCTGCTGTATTGTTTTATTGAAGTTAGTCTAAAATATGCAATAAAATGTATTTTTTTCACCATGTGCGCAATTTGTGCATGCGTATTAACAATATGGCGGCCACAGACAATTTTGTAGCTGTATTTTCGACGGGGCCTCGGGATCAATACTGAATAAAGGCGGCTTGGTAAGTATGGATGTAGGCTTTATTTATTGCCATCGGGATTTAAATTATAAGCAATATGTTGGGCAATTTATCTTTACAAATTAAATAGAAAAAAATGCTTCGAAAATAGTGCAAGTATTTCTTGAACTGAGTTTCTCTTGTTTTAAACTTTTTATTATTGGTCTGGTACATAGCTATAATTGACAACGAAACACAGTAACATTGATAATGTGCAAATGAAGTACCAAGGACGTTTTTTACCTCAAAAGCAGTTACATCTGATAAAAATCCATGAGAATAAGAGAGACTGTAGATGAATAATCCGAGCAGTCTGAGTTACATTTTTTGCTGCTAACAGTAATAATTTAAAATATTCTGCATTTAACATGACAAAAGAACCATTGTATTTATAAATATACGCTTACATCATAACGTAAAAAGATTCTCAATTTTTGTTGATACGCAAAAATATAATTGATCTGATTCCTCAAACCGTATGCCACTAATAAAACACAATATAGTTATCTCTCTTTTTATCAAAGAAAACGAAGAAGACGACTATATTTTTGCATACATATATTTCAGCAATGAACACCCACGGTTTTTAATATAAAACAATATTATCGTATCATAAATGCATTTCCATGAAAATCTTATCTAATATTGCTGATATTGTAATCGGAAGTTATCCATCACCTGATAACGTGTAATCGTAAAGTGGTTGATAAAATGCATGTGCATATTAGATGCTAGTTAATTTAGAAATACCAATAATCTTTTTACTCCAGAAGAATTGAAATCAAATGATATCTTATTCGTTAAAGTTGTCTCTGCTTTTTAAACTACAGGTAGCCATAATATTATTATCAACTAATTTATGTAGGGTACATAAAAACCATAATAAAACAATTTCTCTGTCTTATTTAATCTTTGTTAGAAAATATCTCCAGAATGGATCAACGGTTCTCGATATTTGGCATTCACCCATACTAACATAATAAACAGGAAAGATTTGTATTTTTGTATGCATTGTAAAAAACTATTGAACCTATTTCAAAAATTCACCATTAAAAAGCTACGTTATCAGTGAGTAACATAGGCATTATTGTTTTTAATTCCACACGAACGAAGTCACGAGCAACAGCTAGTATGAAATAAAAACCCAACTCCATAGTTACTTAGCTACGCCTTTGCGGTCCGAAAGTCCGCATTATCACGGGCGTGTCTCGTTACTAAGCGCCAGTCTGCAGAATTGTCTCTGCGAACATTTACTACATACAAGTCATACAAGATGCCTTTTTTGCAACAAAACGAGTACATAAAATCGAAAGTGGATACACATTTACGGTTAATTTATTCTGTTGTGAAGAAATTTCCGAAATTTAAGTTAACAAGGTCAATTTTTTCTTTATTTGTGTAGATAGGCATTTTTTCTAGCGTTTTTTAAATGATTCCTACAATTTAATAGAATAAATTCTAACAAGTCCATTCACATAAGAAATACAATGGCTAAAATAATCTAAATTGGTGGAAATAGTCTGGAATTTTAGTAATTACTAGTAAATGACTAAGTTTCATTCACCCTGTTACAGTAAATAGGTTAGTTTGAGCGGTCGTTACCCGACTTCGTCTGTCATTAAGTCATTAAACCGTTTGGATTCTGACGTCAGCCATTTTAATAATGGCTGACTTTATCTGCTTTGGAACGTTGTATAAAGAAAATTACGCCCATTATTATAGGAACAAAAACTATTTTTATCTCTAACTTTTACATTCAATTTGTCTAAAACTATAAAATATTTTTATAACCAATATTACATTATTTTATAGTTGTTTTTTTAAATATAAGCTTATGTAAAGAAAGTAAATTAACGACTACACAAGTTATATCGGCAATCTCACCAGACGACAAGATGGCGCCAAAGCTGCGCGAAATTCACAACGCCATTAAAAATACGACCATTGAATATTATAGACACGACATTTGACAAAACTTATATTTTTTATCATATACTAGCTCTTCGCGTGCGGCTTCATCCGCTTGAAATTATAAAAACTTTATTTTATTGTTTACATTTGTCAAATTATCAATTGCAAATGTCAAAATGACATGACATGATGACAAACCATGGCAATCTTGCTTTCTTGATGTTGGCAGCAACTTATGGTCGCTTTCCCCATTAGAGTTTTTATCCAAAATATTTACCCCTTAATGGCGTTAAATATATAGCCTAAAGCGTGACGTAAGTGTAGGGCTAGGTAAAAAAAGAATTATTCAAAAATATGGTGTAATTGCTGACATCTTAGGTAACAAAGAAGTGTGTGTTTACGCTTTATTATATTAGTGTAGATTACTTCTCTGGTTTTTCATAAAGAGTCAAAGAATCTTCACAAGTACTGATAGTTGGTAGATAATGTATGGTGGTATTGATATTAAATAGCAGTTTTCTGTTACATCCTTTTGGTTTATATTTTATTTTAAAATGACCAGTAGAGCTTACTCTTACTCCCAAAGTATTTGCTTAAAGGTGTAAAAAGCTTTCGGCTGGCCTGTCTAAGTTTACTTATGTCTGTATAACCATATGTTCATTGTGCGGATGACTGTACAATAATAAACGTATTGTAACTTTCATTTGAATATGTCGCGCCCACGATAAAAATGTCATTTTGTCACACTTCGTTCTGTGTGGTCCGCCTTCGAATGGATAACAAAATCCCTTCCTCGATTAAGACGAATCGAGCATCTCTTTGTCACTTCGAAAATCACTACTAAATTTAAAAAAAGATATTTTATCCGATCTGATCAGATTAAGATAATTTTAACATTGACCTGGTCATAAAAAGTTTTACGATTTTTCATTTTGATAAACGGAATGTTAGCCAATATTTAGGAAAAAATAATCCTGCGTTTTTAACCTTTACTTACACTTTTTTATTAACACTCTAGCCGTTGCCCGCGACTTCGTCCATGCAATATTAAGATAAAAAATAGCCTATAATAATGTCTATGTCAGCTACCCTTCAGTGAAAGTCCGGTCGAAATCGGCCCAGCCATTTTGGAGATTACCCGGAACAGACGCGGCTTGCGGACAGACAGACAGCAGCAACACAAATACATCATCTTCCTGAAATCTGGAATTTTTCTTTTGATATTACAGACAGACACTCTGATTTTATTATATGTATAGATATTTCCGTGGTTTTTTTTTCAAGAATATACATACGTGTAAAAGATTATAATATTGAAAAATAATACCTAGTTTACACAGTACAGTTAGTGCTGGCTAAGGCATGGGTTCCAACTCAATTGGGATTTATACCAAGTGTGTACCAGGCATTATAATAACTTTCAAGACAATTTCAAAGAACATAAAATGTAAATGACAGATAATGATTACAGATTATAATCTTGCGTGGGTAAACATCACAGAGTAGTTAGTGGGCGGAGAGGTCATAGAAAAGTGTCGTTCTCAATTTATCGAAGGTTCTTCCTTGCTGATTTGACTGAGATCATAGCAATCTAGACTCCATATGAAGCGATTGAGATTGACGTCTTGCGTTGAGGAATCATGTCGATTAGTTAGCTTCATAGGACTTTAACTGTTGGAGTTTCTAAACTACAGTTAGTTTTCTAATATACAATTAAAAGTTTTCATTTTTATGTAATCAATTACAGTTGACAGCCTTAGCTACTTCTATATAAGTCAAATAGAATTTGGGCCATTCCGAAAACAATAAAATTTGATATATTAGGTACCTTTTAGGAATTTTTGTATTTAAAATTGTAGCCGACACAAATCCTACGCTAAATGTGATTTTTTAATCTATTTCAGTCAAGATCTATGGTATAGTTAATATCTCAAAATTTATAATAATTTTTAAATTTCTATAAATTCGTCCATATGTGAGGCAAAACGTCCGCCATTTTGTCATTGCAAGCGATCAGCTAATGACGTTTCACGTGATCCAAATAGTTGAAACTCGCGCCATCCGAGTGACATAAGCGTTTGTTTACGAGAATTTAAGGCCTGACATCACTCCGTTATCTAGAAACCAATTTGTGGTGAACCTTGCCGGCCTCTTTTCCATTGGCAATTTACTACTCACAAAGGATTTATTGTGCGTGGACGGAGGCCATTGATGATCAGTCGTTAGTAAGTGCATTTCTAAATATAGAACCAAGGTAGATAAGTGCTTACGGTCAGCATATGGTCGTATCACCGATAATATATGTAATTAAATATTAGATAAATAAAATTTTATGCAGTTGTAAAGTAAATATGTTTTTTTTTCTATCACACATAGTAGTTGTGTTTGGCGACAGAGTTTCTGACAATGTTTTTCACACGTTTGTTACCTAATTTTATCTTATCTCATAAGGATGTGTTAAAGTTTTGTTTTGTTTTCTAACTATTCAAGGTTATTTGGATAAAATTGTTACATACCTAAAGTGGGATTTCCTATAATCCATGTAATAATGTTTTATTTTTCTATATGATATATTAAATTGGATTAGCTAACACAAAAAATCAATAATTTCAATTCTGTAACTAAAAAAATCAAACTTCCATCATAGATTAAGAATAAACCAGAATTGAAACCTATTCTGTCTTTAGATCTTTTTTGTTAAACTATTTGATTGTAAAATAAAACAATTTATCGTAAGGAGTTAATTGTGGTAGAAGTAAAGGCCAGTTTGTTTTTAATAAATAAAAATCTTTATTACATTATGCAGGGTTTGTGTGTAACCGACATTTTCAGTTATATTTGCATTTATAAGCTAAGCGATGGTCCTTTTCTGGGAAATTAGCTGTTGAAAGATACCGCCGGCTGGGATTACGAGAATTCATTGAAAACGGATGTTTCTTCTCTCGCAGTGATCAATAATAACTAAGAATGCCGCTTACATACTTGTCCGGCATTTTGTATACATTAAATTATTGTTCAAAACAATTGTAATTGTAATAACGTCTGTTATTGAAGCGGACATTTTAACGTTTGGCGAGTTGTTTTGTTCCCAAACATTATAAATACACAATGTCTACTTTAGATCAGCCTTTAAACAATTCAGATCTAGCTCTCAATGAGACTTGTTGGAATCACGAGGAATGTATCGATCGAATACAAATGCCGTCAATTTATTTTTGTTTTATATATCAAAGTAATCCTGATAATGTTAAATTGTGCATCTGTTAAAAGTTAGAAAGCAGGTTCTGAATTTAACGTAGGAATTTGTTACTCATTTGGCGTAACGCGTTTAAATTGACAAAATTGTCTACGTTTCCTTTCAGTGTTTAGTGCTCGTCGACTTCCTGCTCCTGCTCCTCGTCGAACTCCGCGTCCTCGTCGGCGGTAGCCTCCTGGTACTGCTGGTACTCGGATACGAGATCGTTCATGTTGCTCTCCGCCTCGGTGAACTCCATCTCGTCCATGCCCTCGCCGGTGTACCAATGCAAGAAGGCCTTGCGCCTGAACATGGCGGTGAACTGCTCCGAGATGCGCTTGAACAGCTCCTGGATGGCGGTCGAGTTGCCGATGAAGGTGGCGGCCATCTTGAGGCCACGCGGCGGGATGTCGCACACGGCGGTCTTCACGTTGTTGGGGATCCATTCGACGAAGTAGGACGAGTTCTTGTTCTGGATGTTGAGCATCTGCTCGTCGACCTCCTTCATGGACATGCGGCCGCGGAAGATGGCAGCAACGGTGAGGTAGCGGCCGTGGCGCGGGTCGCACGCCGCCATCATGTTCTTGGCGTCGAACATCTGCTGCGTAAGCTCGGGCACGGTGAGAGCGCGGTACTGTCTGCTTCCACGGGATGTGAGAGGAGCGAATCCGGGCATGAAGAAGTGGAGACGTGGGAAAGGAACCATGTTTACAGCGAGTTTACGAAGATCGGCGTTTAGTTGACCAGGGAACCTGAGGCAAGTCGTGACACCGGACATTGTGAGGGATACCAAATGATTCAAGTCACCGTAGGTTGGTGTGGACAGCTTGAGTGTGCGGAAACAGATGTCGTATAGCGCTTCATTGTCGATACAGTATGTTTCGTCTGTGTTTTCTACGAGCTGGTGGACTGAGAGTGTGGCGTTGTAAGGTTCGACGACGGTGTCTGATACTTTGGGCGAGGGGACGACTGAGTATGTGTTCATGATCCTGTCGGGGTACTCTTCTCTGATTTTGGAGATAAGGAGTGTTCCCATACCGGAGCCGGTACCGCCACCAAGGGAGTGTGTAAGCTGGAAGCCTTGTAAGCAATCGCATGATTCTGATTCTTTGCGTACTACGTCAAGAACGGAGTCGACGAGCTCCGCGCCCTCTGTGTAGTGTCCCTTGGCCCAGTTGTTGCCGGCGCCGGACTGGCCGAACACGAAGTTATCAGGCCGGAAGATCTGTCCGAAGGGTCCGGAGCGCACGGAGTCCATGGTGCCGGGCTCGAGGTCGACGAGGATGGCGCGGGGCACGTACTTGCCACCGGAGGCCTCATTGTAGTATACGTTGATGCGCTCCAGCTGCAGGTCCGAGTCGCCATGGTAAGCGCCAGTGGGGTCGATGCCGTGCTCGTCAGAAATGATCTCCCAGAACTGTAAAAAACATGTATGGTTAGTACTGAGTTTAAAAATCACTTAGAGTTTACTCTTTGGCCAGAACTCGACGAAAAAAGCGCATTGAATCAAGAGTAATGAAGTAATAGAAAGTACCTAAGTATTTTGCAGTATTGGTAAAATATGTCGACGAGTTGACTTCCACAGGAAATTTGAAAATTTGAAAATTTTAGAATAGAATCGTCCGTAATCAGGAAACTCTAGCTATACCTCTATGTGATCGCTTTTATTATTTTTAAATCGATAGCTGAATTTATTAAAATTCCTGCACGAAAGCGCATCGCTTTCTCGAACGGTACAACGGTCGAGTGCAGTGCTTTCAAACCAGTTTTAGAGCAGTAACGGCTCAGGGGTACATTTCGATACAAAGCCATCGTAGACCTGTGTACAGTCTATTCGTATTTATTATGTCTAAACGAAATTGAACTCGTTAAATAGAGACTCGTTGGCAAAGCGCAATGAACCGTAGCGCTAATGGGCGACAGGATGTGCAGAGTATCTGTAACTAAAGCTTAACTGAGTCCCAGTTGCTTTGGCGTCGGGCAACGCCCACGTCTCAGACTTATCTCCTCGCAGTATGTAGGCATTGTGTAACAACCAGCTCATTAGCATATATGCTACAACAAACGTCGACCATATGGCAAGAAACGAATGACGAATCGATTTACATAACCAAAATGTTGTTCATATATCACAATAGTTGAAAACAGTTTAAATATGACTAGCTTATAGCCGTTTACGTAATCATGAAAACAAAGTTTAGTCAAAAGAAGTACGAGTAGCTTAGCGACTGATCGGCGGGCATTAAAATTCATTGTACATGTTCATGAGAGGCAACGGTATGATGTCATCCGTCTGTAGGCGAGCTGTGTGGGTACGGCGACGCGACATCGCCTTATAAGACTAAATGACTAACATGGACATCGGCTTTTAGTTCAGGGTTTCGATAAATAAATATTTAAACGACCACTTGACAAGATTGTTTTTCATAAAAAGCACAAGTACATTTTACATTTTGGCATCTCTGACATAAAGTACATTCTTTGATGCTGTTAAACGTACCTGTCAATTTGACGTTTTAATATTTATTATCTACAGAAGATTAAATTGGTAATGTCAAAAATGAGACAAAAAACATGACAGCGAAATGAGTTTTTAAATAATAACAAAAAGTGAAAGGCGATTGGTGTAATGGTAGAGGGAAAGGTGACTTTCCTTGTAACTAGATGAAACGCAGACATGAAAGTTGCGTGAGAAATATCAGTAACAATGAACAGAGAGAAAAAAATGGATGGGATGAGACGACCCGCATCATCGGATGACACTAAAATACTTCTCAGATTATGTTGTAACTTTTTAAAGATTATAGAGGTCTCAATATGATTTAAAAATTTGAATAAGGGAGTAAGTGAAAGAAAGTCTATGCAAAGGGTTACATTTTAATTTGACCTAAATCAAGTAAAAAGTAAATCAAGTAAAAAGGACTGCTTTAAATGATTTCAAGTTTAAAATGTAAGCAAGATTTAGTGCGTATATTCGTAAAGTCGGCCAATCGTTGGCCAGAATTATCTTTAGCAAGACTGCTGCAGTTATACAAATATAACTTGCAACCACTCAAACGGATTTCTTAGTTGTCTAAATTAAGAATATCTCTGGAGAGTGCCACTTTGCGCTATGGCGGCCCAATGGTGGCTATTTATAATTCTCGGTCGACGACCGTCGGTTCAACGGCCCCTCTAATCTATCCTGTAACTTAGTTTCTAAGACCAATCGTAAAAACATGATAAGATAACTATAAAACCAGCTAAGATATTCGTACAAAAACACAGGTTTATCTATAATATTTTAAAAACTAAATAATCTCTTCATTTACCTAGCTTAAAACGTTTAAATCGACAGAATATATAATTAACATCTTTTTTTTAACTATCGACCTGGCATAATAACATTTACCTTTGACATCTTGTGAGAAAAAAAATAAACGTCAAATCAATTCACTTATTAAAGTCGCGCGTAAAATCAACAGAGTAGAAAACGTTGAGGTCATCACTGGTTTTTACTCTATTGTTTCGTTCGTGAAGTACAATCATACGGTGAAATTGTCCGTGCAGGCGTGCCCTCTATTTTATAGTGCTCTGTTCTCGAAATTTAATTCAATAGAAAACGCCATATATAATTTTATTGCTCAAAACATAATAGCCGTACGAATTGTACAGACATCGAGTGTAAAATGCAGTGTATCTCTTTCACACATTGACATTCCAACGTCGTTTTATTTGTGAGTCATGTTAGAATATTTCAACATGTCTTAGCATTTTCTTAGTAATATATCACGGAATGCACTTGTTTTGATTATTTAGGTCATAAACCCATTAAACCGGACGTTTATATTGTAATGATGTCGATCTACAAAGTTCCACTAAGATGCCATTAAAAGATAATAGGAAAAGTAACTCAATTATGTCCGTAGATTTGTATCTAGACATCCAATAGAGCGGATGCAAGAAAATTGCAAGCAATTAATTCTAGACAATTTCACCGCCAGGTTCGATAGGAAAGTAGATAATTATTCAGTTTCTAACAACTAGGTCGGTTCTGTATCGATATTTAACGTGAGAACCGAGAAATCAGCCGTCCATAGACTTAATTCTTTTTTTAATTCGTCAAACTGACGTAAGATGAACGTAAGGAAAACATTTTTTTGTTAAATATTGTATTAAACCACTATTATTATCACATTAATAAATGCTTACAAGGAAAACAAGTCCGTTTAGGTATTAAATGTAATAAACAACTTCGCTTAATCATTTTTCTATAATTACAGATGATGTCATGCTTTAGGGGTATGACAAAATGGTTGTTTTTTTTTCTCTGTCCGACTGAGCATGCGCGGGAACGAAGGGTTGGTTGGTGACTTGACAGCGCGCGAGAGAAAAATTTGAATTTCGAATTCTATTTTTTGACAATGAATGAGTCTATGCAGTAAAGAAGTATCGTTTATAGTTTGGTCAAAGAATATGACAATTTGACATTTCATTGATGTTTATGTTATGTTTTAGTGAATGCATGTAAAATGTAATTTCTAGTGAATTCCATGATATGCTTGATACAAACCGTTACACGTCGTACATGGGGACATACATTTGTACAACCGGCGAATAGTGTTGTTAATTTGTTAGACAACATATTATCGATACTTACTTTAGCTCCGATCTGGTTGCCGCATTGGCCGGCCTGAATGTGCACGATTTCCCTCATATTTGTATTTAAACTTTGAAATAAATTACTTTACTTAAACACTAGACACACGTCTCTCGCGGCACTGCTCGCAGATTTGATCGGTGCTGGAGCTCGGTGGGGTATTTTGAGGCCGCGCGCGCCTCCGCTCGGAGCCTGCAATTCGCCTCCTGATTGGTGGAGGCGATTGCGGCCAACTTCGCTGCATTACGTATACCTTATCACATCGAAATGGAGAGATTTCTGCTCCTCTATATATGGATATGTGTTACTACTGCATTATTATTTTTATCTCCCTTTAATGCGGCTCGCTACTGAGGGTTGCATTCAATTAGTCTTTTTTGTTTTGTATTTTTATTTGGCTCCTTTTTGCATGTATCGTCCATTGTGCGTTCATGCTAATATTTATAGAAGTTTAACAAACGGTTTATTTCATTACGTTGAGTGCTCACACCCTTCGATTTACCCATCGCGTGACTATATTGGTTAGTTTTATTACAATAAAAGGTGTTTCTACACAACAAAAACTAATCATGTGTTAAATTATAAGAACATTTTATAACCAGCCAGTCACTCCCATATATTTTTTATTTTACTTCTTAAATTGACAAAACCAGCCAGTATTTTGCAATGTAAAACATTTTACCCTAACTAGGTAATTTGTCAGCTCTCTTTTTCAGGTTCGAAGTTATTTGTAGATTACTTAATGTATATTTTTAAAGCATTTGTAGATTAACTTAGACTTTAATTTGTCAAAGGTGCATTTTCTTAGCTTAATTTATATGTGTATTTTTTTTTAATTCCGCGCGGATGTCACGGGCAAAAGGTAGTTTTTTTTTTCATAGTTCACAAGGCAAATGTCTCGGGGTATTCTGTCTATGCATCAATTGTCAACATATTAAGGTCACGGCCATTGAATACAATACAAAACTGCAGACTACACTCGTAAATCAACTATACTTCTTGTGTTCAACTATAGACTAATTTAAAGGATGTTATAACATGAATATAAATTTTCGAATTATAAATTCATGAATTCTCTATAGCTGAATGTAAAATTATAAAACACTAGCTGTTGCTCGCGACTACGGCCGAGTGAAATTAAAAAAAAAATACAGTTTATGTTACTCACAGATTAATTACCTTTCTTAGTTTTTACGTGAATCGAGTACATACAAAAATCCAAAAATCCAAATCTTTCCTCTTTATAATATTAGTATAGAAAGGTAAAACGTAAAGAAAGTATTTCATAGAGTCATCACATTTCAAAATAGTATGATTTTATTATTTTATTTTTTAATATGTGGATTAATATCCACAGTACGAATGTCGATTGAAGTTCTTGCAATTTAATCTATACTTCTATACTAATATAATAAAGCGTAAACACACACTTCTTTGTTGCCTAAGATGTCAGCAATTACAGCATATTTTTGAATAATTCTTTTTTTTAATAAAAAGGCCTACACTTACGTCACGCTTTAGGCTATATAGTTTCACGCCATTAAACTTAGGGGCTAAATATTTTGGATAAAAACCCCAATGTGGGAAAGAGACCATAAGTTGCTGCCAACATCAAGGAAGCAAGATTGCCATGGTTTGTCATCATGTCATGTCATTTTGACATTTGCAATTGATAATTTGACAAATGTAGGTAAACAATAAAATAAAGTTTATATAATTTCATGCGAATGAAGCCGCATGGGAACAGCTAGTTCTTTATAATACTGCAGATTGCATTGCACCGCATTGCAGTATTTCTGCAGCAGGAATGTTCCAGACTTCAATATTCAATTTGTAAGAGCGGGCAACATCGACGGTGCGCGCTCCTTTTCGAGGGGCGGCCATATTTCTTTTTCTAATCACACTAAAAGTTTTTTTAGGTTAGTTATTATAATTGGTTGCGAAAATATTGATTTTGTGTTCTCGTTCTATCTGTGATTTTGTCTAAAAATCTACTCATAAAAATTACAAGAAACTCGTGGTTTTTTATATCACCGGGTATTTTGACGCTGTCTTTTTTTCTGAAAAGTCCATGCTTCCATTGCCTATAACCTATAACCTGTACAAAACCATTTTCTTATCTTTGGTATTACAGAGGGAAACGAGTTATTATTTTAGTACTTTGTTATTAATAACAATCAAGTTTTAATTTGATTGAGGAAAAAATCTTGACCTATTTATGCGATATGCTACTTTTATACGAATACTATGAAAAATGTTTCTAGGAATGTGTGTACGGACCAAAACAATTAGTCCTTGAGTTGTTAGTTTTCCTCTTAAATGAATAATTGCTACAAGCTTTTAGACTTAGAGCCTAATTAGGCAAATGATGTAAACAAATTGGTTTTTGCAAGATCCCGTATGAACTATAAAAATCTTTAATTTACTCTTCAATAAAGATAATAAAAATTCACTGAAACATTCGTACATTAAACCGTAACTATATGATCTCCCCCATTAAGAAAATATTTTTTAGACATATATGAACAAAAACCAATAAAGAAGGAAAAATCCCGTGTTTTTACGTTGTTTTGTTGACGTTTGTGGTAGAAATTAGGAGCGCCATAAACATAAAACTTTTTATGGTTAAAATTTGCAAATGGCGGCTGGGCTAATACCCCACGACGCCATTTTGTGTACGTCCTACAAAATGTTCTTTACACAAGTGTTATTAGCTATATTAATTAAAACTTATATTATGTTACTGGAAACAAAAGCTTTCGGTTCGTAAATATTGATTGTATATGAGTCAGCAACTAACCGCGAACCGCGAAGCGACATGTAAGCAACTTCAAAATTGAAATGACTTACTTCTCACATTAAATACAAACGAAATTCCACTTTAACGCTATACAATAGAGTCGATATTTATAGAGAGTGTTAACGTTAACCTATAATGGAAATATTACTCATCAGCTGAGACGGTGTTGCTCGATATATAAATCTAAATTCCGTACAGATGACGACCGCTAATGGGAAATTAAAAAAGATACTCTCTTAAAATGTTACTTGTATAAGCTACACAGAAATACTTAAGACGAAAATTCGTAAATTTGATTTTATTTCTATCAATAACATCTAAGAATCTACTAGGACACTAGAAACAGATTTAGTATTTTTTTTTAATTAATGCAATTATGTTTTTTATATTGCTGGCAGAACAGTCGCAATCTGTTAAAAATCAAATATTTTAATATATAATACCAGAAAAATAATTAAATTAGCTTTTAATTGACTAAATTAATACGTCTGGCAACATTTACTTTTATTTATGAATAAGATGTTACAAGAAATTGTTATTCCAAGTGTTCCAAGTACGGCTGTAGGTCATATACGATAGTTATTTCTGTTCGTTGCTAATGGTAATACGCGATTAACAACAAAAATTACAACAAACAAGTTTGATGAGGAAAAATGGATATATTTCTATAAAATATCTGCATCTTGTTCCAATATTTTCACGACAGATAAACTGCATATTTTGTACTTAAATCGATAATTATATAAATCAGAAATAGTACTTATGTTTTAAAATATTTTTCAAGCGGTTGCGTTCAGAACAAACGCGTTAATTAATACGGCTGAATACTAAAACGCACCTTAAACACTTCGCTTCGTAAGCACAGATTAATTCTGACAGATGATAAAATGGAATTTGGAGATTAAATGTGGCCTTATCATTTAAAACTCTGTTGCATATTTAAATGTCGTTTCAGTATGCGGCCGTTTTAAATATCTCTAACATTTAGTTATTTAATTTATGTTTGTTTTCCGTTCTAATGGATTAGATCAAGTCTTTTATAAGGATATATGCTAATTAGGCATCGTACATCTGATGACCACAACTGTATCTCGTAAATCTAACGCCCACAGATAAAATAAAGTTTTATTACTCTTTAGATAAAAAACTGATTTAGCAAAAAACAGTTTAAAAATGTAAAAACAAAACAAGACATGCAGAATTTGACAAATTACCTAACATGAAGGAATGCCTAAAAACATGAAAGTGAATTTATTCTGCCATATTTCGTTTTAATTTGCGAGTAATGTTTTTGATTACTTCACAATGCTGACATGTTATTTCGTAACACATAATTGTAATGGCGGCAAAAAGTCGACTCCCGTTGCCGCCATTTTTGGAAGATCTACATACAATAGTCAGGCAAAGGTTGTGCTGCACGTAGAGCCAACAATTCCGTATACAATTTTTTAATCTGTATTTTTTTTATTATAAATTAATTCTACTATTGTAAAACGTTTCACTCTACACAGCATAACTTTATCTTTAAAGTTTTATGTTGGTATTAATAAAGAAAGGTGAATTTTTACAGAAAAACATTGCTATAAAATGTAATTGATATAGTTATTATATTAATTAAAAAATGAAAGGACCCAAATTAACCAATTACTGTCAAATTACCGTACAACAGTTGCATTCTTAATAAAAAAATTGTAGAACAAAACAAAAAGGTCTTAAGCGGAAGGATAAAAAGTACAACTGGCAACGATTCTGAAATTTATAAATTAAAAATTAATTCTATTAAGCAATAATAGTCATTGTTCCTAAGTGGTAGAGTTTACAATTGTATTCAGAATTTCGTTTTGATATAAAAGCTTGTGTTACAGGGTGTACGAGCAAGTTACCGCAAAAGGCGTAGAAATCAGCAAGCTATTGAGGTTGTTGCCGTATACAGAAATGTTTAAATGTGAATATATGCAATTACTTATACATTTATAGTGTCCACAACATGTAATTCTTAACAGCTGTTTCAATTTGTAATTTTTTTCACTTGTAATACTAAAATCAGAAGAGCATAAAAAAGTTTTTGTATTCCTGATGATAATATATACTTCAAAGATGATATTAACGCCCTGAGCGCCAGACCCTAAATGAGTGTTTAAAAAACCAATATTTTTTTTCTGTTGGAATGTGTTCACGGATTCCTAGACCATTTACATCGGAATAATGCGCCAGGCCTGGGCTTTCATTTTGTTATAATAAATGTATAGAAAACGTGTTCCTAAAGGATACATGGAGCGTTTACTAAATACAAAAATGTGTTCATTTTTGAATAGTGTTCTGGACACTATGTGACAAAAAGATAAACATGGCACCTAAGCGTAAGCTATGGTGAAACAAACCCCATAAGCTGTACGACCAAAACGTTCGCTTCGCAAAACACAAGCGGAAAATTCCCCATTATGTGGGGATTATTCCCAACCGTCACCCCGCTGTCCCCACGTGAGAATAAAAAGTTTCAACCGTCCCACTATTTAGTCCCGCTATTACCAATAAGGTTAAGATGGAACCGTTATGAAATAATATAATATCCAACGTCCCCTCGTCGCAAAAGGTGGGACGGATGAATTTTATTCTCAACTGCCTCCACGTGGGGACAGAGCGGGTGACGGTTGGGAATAATCCTTATGTGGGGTGTTTCCCGTCGGACCGATCTGTCCACCGATCGATTTCTCATTGGTCTATTAATGCATCGGCACCGTTCTGTCTAATGCGTGTGCGTGACAGAGGTCAAGTTCTAATCCCTTCCGTGTTCATACAAGAAAGGGATTCAATGAGACGTTAATCGGCAGGGATACATGTGTCCTGGAAAGGGAGCTCTGTCACCATCTTCTGTCAATTTGAAGTAGACAAAAATTGACAACTTGTCCTAATATTGGCTATTTTCAGTGTACAGTTATTTCATTCTATGACTAAGTAATCAATAACTGCAAAAGTCTATTGCGCAATCTACTTAATATAATACATCCAGGGAAAAAATATTACATAATAATATACAGTTAGGATAGAATAATGTGAGTGGATAAATTTGATAAATGCGGGGGTTGCTTCGCTCGGCGACAGGGGTGCGGTATGACGTCACCAGCCCCTCCCTCAGGGCGCGCCGGATCGATAACTACAAGCCTGGATACCGTTTTATAAGGATTCAATATACATTTTGGTTGTCTGATGCGCGCGCACACCTTTGAATAAACTATCGCACAACTGTTTTGCGATTGTCTATTGTTTCGTAGCCAATTCAACTGTTTAGTTGCACAACTAAAATCGAGTAGTGTTCGCATCTCCATATAAGGAATCAAAGCAAGACTATACAGTTGTGCGATAGTTTAGTCAAAGGTGTGCGCGCTCTTAAGAATACCAATAGAATGACATCCAATCATCAAAAACCAGTCAAGCCGTATATTGTTGTTAATTAATGACTAAACGTGTCCCTTAGTGAAGCTTTAGCATGAAGTCTGCACTAACCGATAGGTAGTGTCCATATTATTAGAGTACAATAAAATAATTCCACAAAAATGTTTAGAGTTGCCAACTTTGCCAGCTTTAAACATAACCTAATTCCATTTTCTTTATGTTAGCACACTTTGAACAAGCATGCTTCAAGTTTGTGTTCCTTGACAACATCTTAAGATGTGCTTACACTGACATTTAATAAGGTAACCAAACTTTTAAAGGAGTTGTACAAAAGTGGGCCTTTTTTCGAAAGTCAACTATCAGGAAAACATTTATGTACAAAAGATGTAGAACGAAAAGAGAAACAAGAAACATATTTTTTTTTCTGAGCCGCCATTTTGTTTTAAATTGATTATTAAAACTTTTATTATGCGGATTTACTTAATAAACAAGTCCTTTAATTTTTATTAAAGTCACTTCTTTTAAAATAAATGAAAATTGTAACTATCTGTCGAATGTGTAGATTTAATTTGTAAAAATGGATTTTATTTTATAATGAATATATATTATAATATATTATAATGAAAATTATAATGTTGGCAACACTGTAAATTTTCCGTTTGTTCTCTCTGGGAAATAATATCTACTGCCAACAATAACAAATATGACTTGATTTTAGCATCGTCATATATCAATAAATATCTTTTGTTAATACTTCACATATTTTAATAAATACCATAAAAAGTTGAAATGTTAATTTTTTTAAATTATATCTATGTATTTCTGATTGTTAATCTGTCACCCTAACTCGTCTCTAACAGAACCTATCTTAGAAGCTCTTATACTAAGGCCAAAGCATTAATTGGCTAGAAAAATATTCAGACTAAAGTTTCTTGGACTTTATTAATCTACTACCTTCATTTTGTTTTAGCTTGCTTAAAAATAAATGCGAGCCTTAGTTATTCCAAACTGTACTCTACATCTATGGTAGATTTTCGTTCGGCAGTTTAGGCTACAAACTCTAACAAACATCCATCTAAACTTTCGAATTTATAATCTTACTCATACTAATATTATAAATGCGAAAGTTTAGATGTTTGTTGGAGTTTGTAGCCTAAACTGCTGAATGGATCTCGATGAAATTTGGAATAGATGTAGGGGATAGTTTGGAATAACATATAAGCTATTTTTTTTTAAATTCAAAGTATAGTATAAGTAACATTTTAAATGAATGAACTTAAATTGCATATGAAGTGGTTATCCTTAAATCTGTAACCTCGTAGGCGAAATGTTGAGTCAGTCTGTGGGCGAGTTCTGCGCACTCAAGGTGAACTTACTTATGAATGGAAGCCTATATCGCCTAATATGGTCACTGTATTGTTAAATAACAATTATTGATGCAATCTTTTTTATTTTGTTTTTTACTTAGTATTACATAATTATATAAATATTGTTCTATTTTTAATCGACTTCAAAAAGGAGGTTCTCAAAGGTATCATGTACAGTCGAGGAATCCGGCGGTGTTCCAAGTCAAAAGGTATAGTCGTTTGAACGTATTGTAGCATTGAGATGCGAACAATAAATTTGAAGAGGTTTTGTTGTTTTATATTATTTGGTCCCATTTTTTTCAAAGTCGTCAACTATCTAGTAGTTTTAGAGTTATTCGTAATAAGGCATTAAACGTTTCACATTTCGTTTAGCCGTATAGACTTGTCCCAATTAAAAAGCTGTTTCTTGGTGTCATCATCACCAGCTCACTATACGTCCCCACTGAGGGTTTCTTTGTGTACTAATATCAAAAATGTTTAGAATCGTCGTTGAGCCTACTGTCGAAATAGTATTGCTATCTCTTAAATTCTCTTAGAAAAAGAGAGAGATAAAATGAGACTTCAGGTAAGCTAGCTAAGAGAGACTTATTTATTGCAGTTGGTGGGAGCAGACCTTGTGTCGTTTATAGCAATTATACAATCACTGGGGTTCAACTATCGCCCGCCATTGTAGCGCTGCGTGGGCGGCACAGACTAACGAAATTAAAGAGAGTACTACCAAAAAAATAAGTCAATCATAATTATTTATTTATTAATAATTATAAACATTTTCTGTTCTAGAACAAAGTATGTCTACAAAGAGTTCTACGATTAACAATATAGTAAAATTCTGGTTATAATACAGTTATATATAATTTGCCTTGTTTATTAGTAATTTAATAAATAAAGCCTATGTTACTCAATGATCATCATCATCTTCCTCCTTATCCTACTCCTGTAGGGTCGGCGCAACAGGTTTTTGTCCTCCACATAAC
>LD688946.1:5038421-5054245 GCA_003118335.3 Papilio memnon
TCTGCCACATGTAGTCTCCTTTCATCCGTCGCTTTTACTGCCCAACATTCAGATCCATACATCATGACAGGCCTTACGACGGCCTTGTAAATTTTCCCCTTTACTTTAAGGGGAATTTGAGGGTCGCATATTACATGTTACTCAATGATAACGTAGCTATTTATTGGTGAAAGAATTTTTGAAATTGGTCCTATAGTTTTTGAGTTATTTCAATACAAAATCCAATAATAAAAATCTTTCCTCTTTATATTAGTATAGACGAAAAGCCTTTTCACTTCTACTATTCTATCATTCCTGTTGAGAAATTAATAATTAAGGGTAGGTAAATCTTGGCTTTCAGTTTTAAAGTTGACTCGAGTTATCTCTGCTGCAAGGTAATCTATGCCTATCGTAGGCGCAAGTCGTTCAATACATTGTAGAGAACAGCAATACTTCCCATGGGGCCATTGCAATAACTTGTACGCACCGAATGTTCCTCTG
Source organism: Papilio memnon (assembly GCA_003118335.3). Classification (NCBI taxonomy): domain Eukaryota; kingdom Metazoa; phylum Arthropoda; class Insecta; order Lepidoptera; family Papilionidae; genus Papilio; species Papilio memnon. Next base: position 5,038,902 of record LD688946.1, read on the forward strand.
GCCTGTTGTAAATGTCACTTATTGATGTCGTACATCACAATTAATGACATGGCACTATCTGAACTTAGGAATTTTATTTTTATTTTTATTTTTATTTATATAGGAATGCCAACAAAACATATTAAAATAGATTTACATACAGTGGTTGAAACCCAGTTAAAAATATAAACATAAACATATTTCATTTATAGGCAAACACAACATTCATACATAGAAAAACAAACAATGTGTAAAAATTACCTTACATCTAAGAAGTTACAATCAAACTTTAGTGACAATTCAAAATTAAATCAGAAAAAAACAAACAATAATTATTTAAGTTGGTGGTAATTTAAGGAATCGTAGAACCAAGTAAATTGTACTCTTATCTTACTAATATTATAAATGCGAAAGTTTAGATGTTTGTTAGAGATTGTAGCGTAAACTGCTAAACGGATCCCGATGTAATTTGGCATAGATGTAGAGGATAGTCTGGAAGAACACAAGCTATTTAGTTTTTAATTCCAGGACGGGTCGCAGGCGTAAGCTAACTGCCGGATCGTTGGCAGTTTATCTGATTGCCTCAAGGAAGTTTTTTTGGCAAGTGTTTTTTTATACGTGGGTTTGTTTGTCAATTCAACTGTGATGACCTAGAGCTTAATGATTAATTCGCACCAGGCTACTAATTTAGTCAAGTACCGAGTACCTAAAAGTATCCAAACAACGGTAATGTAATCCAGTAGATTAGCATTTAGTCGAGCCAATGTTTTGACAAATGTGTTATTCGTGTTCTTTCCCTGAATGTCATAGGGGTATATTCAAGGTGGTCTATTTTTATTTTAAACTAGTTTTCGCCCGAGACTCCGTCTGTGTGGAATTAAAAAAACAAAAGTGAGTCGTCAATGTGTTCATCCAGGCTATCCTCTACAAACTCTAACAAACATCCATCCATCCATCCGTATAAGTATGAAAAAAAAATTATACGATATTGTCATAACAAATTGTAAAATTTTTCACGTCTTTGCTGAACTTATTTGCTACAAAAACCTTGTTAAAAGTCTCAAAAGCGAACACGCCAATTACGTCATTTTTGTACATTTTCAGGTGGCTTGATTTTGTAGCACACTTCTGGTTGCCATAGCAACCTCCGCAGAAACATCCCGCGCCTTGCGCTGTGCGAGACAGCGCTATACGATCTGTGTATAAGTGCCTCTCTTTCTATCATTACGTAAGTATTGCGGAGCCCGGAGGCGGAGCGCTAGGTCTCCCGGGCTCTAGACTAAAGCCAGGGACCTGAATGTACCTACGTGCTTTTGAGAGGCTATTCCCACTGTTAGACGATTGCTGAAGTTAACCTCAGAGTTAACATTTTTTATCTATACTAATATAATAAAGCGTAAACACACACTTCTTTGTGGCGTAAGATCTCAGCAATTACAGCATATTTTTGAATAATTATTTTTTTAATAAAAAGCCCTACACTTACGTCACGCTTTAGGCTATACATTTTCACGCTATTAAATTTAGGGTGTAAGTAAATTGAAAAAACCCTAATGTGGGAATGAGACCATAAGCTACGAGCTGCCAACATCAAGGAAGATAGATTGCCATGGTTTGTCATCACGTCATGTCATTTTGACATTTGCAATTGAGAATTTGACAAATGTAAACAATAAAATAAAGTTTTTATAATTTCACGCGGATGAAGCCGCAAAGGAACAGCTAGTATTTAATACAATAATGTAGCAATATGGGACATTATATTGAAAATTGTATGGATAAGATGAGGCTCTGCATAAATGTAAGGCCTTATGTAATTAAACATTTTAACCAACAAACCTACTGGCTTAGAGGAAGAAAGTAAACCACTTACGATACATTATTCTATAAAAGATATTGCATATATTTCAATCTAAAACCATACATTTTAAGAATAATCCAAAGTTGTATATTTTATAACCCAATTGCAATTAATAACTCGATCGCTTTACTTTATCTTATCAATCATTAAAATTATCGCTGTTATTTTCCGTGGACACGCCCTAAATTAAACGATAGATTAAACTGAGTTTAGCAGTATAGTGACACCGGGCCGTCTATCCAGACTGTATTGATCGTCGGGACCGATGACCTGGCGTTGGCTTATACATATTTCTATAGCGCTGTTTGCGCAGAATCAATTGAATTTTAAAACAGTATTCCATAATAAACTATGTTGGTTTTCGACAACGGAGAGAGCTGTTAAATTATTGACATGAACCTTTCATTTAGCTACTATGTAAAGTACGAAGAACTAAAAAACGTACGTTTTTTTCTAGACAAGTATTCTTCTTTATCTTTAACTACCTGTTCTCATGCGGCTTCATCCGCGTGTAATTATAAAAACTTTATTTCATTGTTTATATTTGTCAAATTATCAATTGCAAATGTCAAAATGACATAACACAAACCATGGCAATCTTGCTTCCTTGATGTTGGCAGCAACTTATAGTCTCTTTCCCTCATTAGGGTTTTATCCAAACCCCTTAAGTTTAATGGCGTGAAAATATATAGCCTAAAGCGTGACGTAAGTGTAGGGCTTTTCATTAAAAAAAGAATTATTTAAAAAATATGCTGTAATTGCCGACATCTTAGGCAACAAAGAAGTGTGTGTTTACGCTTTATTATATTAGTATAGATATAGATATTAAAACTAGAACAATTAGATATAAGAATACTTCGAATAAGACCATAATAATGGTCCATCTTAGACCGATGTTTAAACCCAGGAGAACTGAAGGAATCAAGTTTGAAGAAGGATAGTCACGGAATAACGCATATTAAATATTACGATAACATTAAACCGTTCTTTTTTTTGTTCTATGAAAATACAAAATTACGTGATTTATGTCCGTTAATGCTAAACAACACACAAGATGGCGTGTCCCGGTATTAGGTTAAAAAGCTTCCTTGTTACATAAATACCGCAATGCTGCTTTATGAAATAAAGAAACGCCTTAAAGCGGCACAGATTATGTTTTGTTGTTTTTTTTTTAAATAAAAGAAATAATGTAGCACACTGCCAAAAAAATAAAAGGAAACGGATGGACTAGGTAAAGATTTATTAAGGTGGTACAGGTTAATTTTTTTTAATAATCTGTAACTCATTGCCTAAAAAAATTAAAGGAGATGGACGGATTGCGTTAAGATTGACTTGATTAAAAAGATAATGGTAGAATATTTAGAAGATAAAAAGCTGTTAGTCGATAACTTAAGATCTATAAGGGTAGCATTGTATAAAAATTGCTAGATTAGGTTTTCTAATAACAATTTCAGCTACGACATGAACAAGGGTCCGTTTAGATAGACATAAAATTGATCTTTATGCTAATGGAACAAGGTTTTATTTTATTTATTACGTTTGCTTACGATAAGACGTGCAAAGTAAGTAAATCTTGTCTCAAAACATAAAACTCAATTTTATTTGAGTTAAAAAACTGCTGTTGCCAACCGGGCTATCTGGATGGAACCTAAAACTGAGATGTAAGAATTCTTTTAGATAAAAATTAACCAAGCCTACCAACCCATTTTCAAGAGTATCGATCTCAAAATAAAAGCTAACGGCGGCCATATTTCATTCAATTGTCTATGGGCAGTGGAGCGCGGCGCCGGCCACAGACAAGGCACGTTTGTTTTTTATAACCAACGACAAAGTATTACATCATTGCATAAATTAGGTCGTAAATTACTAAGCATTGTTCGTTCACTAAATAAGAGTGAAAGATAAATACTTATTAGAAAAATTTCTTATTTATTATGTTCTTTGTTAAAATCTAATCAAATGAAAACCCAATTCTAGATTATTAACAAAATTAAGAAATCTTGATATTTATTTAAATTCTTTAAAAAAATTACATTTTTATAATTTTAAATTACATTGTACGGTGTATCCGTACATACATTTATTATCAAAACATCTCAGCATAGTTGGTCGTGTAACTCACTGTAATAGGTCACTTTGTTTTAATTAAATGTTTTAATTAAATAATTGTTAGGCCGTGCACTCGCGCTGCAACAATTCAACGGATGTTGTCATTTGTCTTATGTAATTATTGACTGAACTAATAAACAAACATTCTTAACCTAATTGTTACAATTTTTTTTTAAATAAATTGTATAGGTGACGTGTATGTACACTAGATGGCGCTGCGCAAAACTTAAACAGCGCTATAATTGTGTATTACAGTGGAATGTATAGGCTTGTCGATGAAATTTCTCATCACTCTGGTTTCCCTTCAAAACGTATAAATCTTTCGCCTTTTACTAAAGATTTCCGTGGAGGGGAACACTCAAATGAGTCTAAAATTATTTTTGACGCCCTACACTCGTAGGGCTATATAATTACTGAGAGCAAAATATTCTAGTAGGGTCTAGAAGTTTGGACGATTGTGTTATTATTCAAATCCCGTTTCTTAATCGAAGTCCGAACAAAATTAATTTTCAAGAAATATTGCCTTTTAATTTATTTCCTCTAGTTCTTAATCATATTGATCACCATAAACCAAAATAAGAAAATGCTATTTTTGAATAAGCGATATAATCTATAATTTATCTGTACTAATTTTAATCAGTTAAGTACAATAGGCCGCATAATGGCAGTAATGCGTTCAAAGAATGAGTTCCTTGCTCAGTTGAATTTGATCACAATTCAAGGTAGTTTGTAGGTTGAGCAGTTACATCATATCCGCATGCGAACTGTAGGCGGCCTCGGCCTCTATCATACAAATATGAACTTTTGTGATATGACAAATTGATGATTTTTTGTCTGAAATTGTCAGTTCTTCATACAGTTACATTAATGAATATTTCATGTTGTATCTTAGATTATATATGATCTAAAAAATCTGACCGGCGCCAAGTGAAAACCGGGTAAAAATAATTCCAACGAAATTAGTGTCATATTTCTCCGAAAGATGGCGTTTGATATATATTTCTGGTTCTACTTTATTTGGAACAAATTACTTTTACGATTTACGAGTAAAAATGTTGCAATTCGGTTACGTGATAGGGCTCCTAATATACAATGAAAGGCGAAATAAAGGACATTGTTTTCACAAATCGGAAGTAACAAACCGGAAGTCAATCATACAAAAATATCATTTAAAGTCCAATTGAATTATGTAAGCCTTTCACCTAACTTTGTTTTATTGATAATTTTTTAGTCAATAATAGTATAACTAGTAAATTGAAAACTCATCGATATTCAGCTTTTGAACTTTGAACAATTATTATAGAGAGTTGCAGTAGAACGATGAGTTCACATTAGTAATTTACATGTGGGCGTCAATGCTCTATAGCAATATAGATGATACATCGACGTTATTGATATAAAAATAGATTTCCTGAGAAACGAGTCACTTTGTAAACAAATTCATCAACTTTCAAAGCATTTTATACCCTACAATCACGTATCATACTAAATGCGTATATTTGGATGGATATTTATTTTCGTATCTCTAACAGCTTAACGGATCCTGATAAGTCATAGATGTAGGACAGTCTGGGAGAAAACATAGACTACAATTTTTTTTTAAATTCCGGCTAAAGATAATGAAAAGTTTTATAATGAAAGTAGAATGCTTTGCAAAAATCTTTGCGTCATTACTTTTAATCTATACCAGTATTATAAAAAGGAAATTTTATGTTTAATAACCTAAAAAACTCATGGAACGATTTAAAAAAATCTTTAACCGTTAAAAAGCTACACTGAGCAACATAGGTTATATTTATTACTGGATAATTTAATTGCAGTCAGTAAAGAAAACAAAATATATTCAAAATAGTTTATTACGGCAGATGTGCCTACGCGTCTGCGATAGTAACCTCCACTTCTACACCCGGCTCAATATTGATAGATGTAATTTGCTTCACAATCTCCGAAGGTGAGTGAAGATCTATCACCCTCTTGTGGATTCTCATCTGGAACCTGTCCCAGGTCTTCGAACCTTCACCGCAAGGTGTCTTACGTGTTGTGATGCGGAGGATCTTGGTGGGCATGCGCACTGGACCCTGGAAACAAGAAATACATGATTAAAATACTGCTACAAAGAATAAAATAAAGTAGCTACTCGCTGTTGTGCTTAGGTCTTTAAAACTAGATTTTGATTCAGTTTTAAATACCGATAATTTTAGAGGTTTCTAGTTTAACATAAAAAACACATTTTCCAATCAGCATTGGGCCTGTGCGAAGCAGGGGTAGGTAGCTAGTAATTTACAAATGTGAAGTGTAAATGAACCATGAACTATGGGAACTAGCTTATCAGTAAGTTATCAGCAGGTTGATGGATGATTATTTTGATTTAGTATTAATTAGTGCTTTAAAATATAGAAAAAATCTTTATAAAACACGCAAAGAATTGCAGGAAAATTTAAATTGTTGCTATCCTATGAGCAGAGTGCAGCAAGGTCGGCTGCACACTGCACTTTGAACAGCATTCCTTTAGCACCACTTTGGTGAACACTGCACCATTAACATGCAGTGTCTTCATCTTGGCGCAAAAACAATAACAAAAGATCTGAGACCACAGGAGTTTAAAACATTTGTTCTTTCTGCCTGACAAAGTCAAACTTAGATAATAGAGAACTGAATAAGTAAGAAACCTCAAAGGGGGAGTCATTGGTCTTGACCGACAACATTCTTGTGTATGTTGTGTGTAGGAAAAAGAGTTATAGAGGTATACATGACTCGTGCGATGTCTGTCATTGTCCATAAGAACTAAGGCTTAGATAGAAAACCTCTATGCACGTGAAAAAAAAAACTAAAAAGTGCTAATAATTTATGGTTTGTATTTAAGACTTTCCACATTAATATTGCATTCTGCTTGTAATGGCATATAATCACAGATAAAAAGTTTTTTTTTTCAATTACCTTGACGCGAAGCTTCTGCTTTTTGGCGCCATTGATCAGATCTGCGCACACCTTCTCCAGCGAGCGCACGTTGCGGGAGGTCAGGGTGATACGGATGCGGTGGATCGGTGAGATCTCTGCCTGAGGCTTCTCAATGTCCTTCCCAGACACGACGGCGGCTGCCTGAAAATACATCAATCAAATGCTTGTAAAACATCCTTCGTAATTGTCTTTTAACGAATCAATTAAGGAACAATGAGGTTATTCCAGGCATAACTCAAGACATATATTTACTAATAACGTTATAAACAAAAATAAGTCTCGAAATACGCGTGTGTTGCACGTGTCATAACCTAAAAACTTTTATATGTTGATTGCGAGTTTTCTATTCGACCAAACTAAGTTTTATTGAATAAAACATGTAGAAAATTTATTTTACTTACCATTTTGATGCGATAACCCGGTCGAGATAAACAATTTCACGAAAAAAATTGCTCAGCGCTGAACCGGAGAACAGCTTGACTTCTCACGTCACAGAGAAAGAATATTTCTATTGATGGCGCGAACCTTCAAGTTCGTGTCTATGGATATTACAGATTATAAAGATAGTTGAAATAATTTTTGTTTTTGTACATCTTTTGTTGAACAAATTAAAAGGAATCATTTTTGCGATAACAAATAAAAAACAGAACTTTAACAAAGTAAAGATATACAGGTGTAATATTTTCTTAGATTTTATCTCGTTACATTAAAATCAAAACGCAAGTAAATATGGAATGCTATAATTATTAAACCATATCTTACATAAAATAGCAACGTACAATTAATAATTTTATATGAATTGAGTAACATAATCATTTCTTAATAGGAAGGATAGGAGTGATGTATCCTCTTAGCAAAGTATATAATCTCTGCATTACAATGTCTTCTAGTATTGTTCAAGCTTATGAAAGGCTAAACATTATTTAACAGCAAATTTTTCACTTGTTTGTCGAATTTCCTGAAATAAAAAAAATCTTTCGTGCACAAGTCTTTATAAACTGAACTAAATCCATTGGACCATTGTAACTAACTTACGATGATGTAATTTGTTCTCCGGGCAAATGGAATGGATTGCAAATGGCATCAGCATACAGCGCGTGTAATCGACGTAAAGCAGTTCGCACTTCAGCATCTCGTATATTACTGCCACTAGGCGATGTAGAGCTTGTTACAAGAACAAGTTTAATTCTTGTATTGGTCACATATCCATATCTGAAAAGATTTTTTAATTTTATAAAATGCTGGCAGCACTAAAGAATATGTGATCACTGGACAGTGGCCACTTACATTTTATGAGTGTCCGTTGAATAAAGTAATCCCAAATACAGATCACGTAAATCAGTACGAGAAGCATTTGAAGCAGAGTTGGCAGTATTGGTGTTGGTTGTAGCTAAACGTTCTTCCAGGGCATCAAGGGCTGTGTGGACAAGCCACTGTCTAGAAAGTTCGTTATCTGTGTTGGTGTCATTGCCCACACCACCGATATACAATGGGGAATTCTGGAATAAAAAAGTTTTAGGCTTAAAACAGTTGTAACTTGCAGGTTTTGAAAAGGGGCAACTTTTTGAAGTGTTGTTTATGGTTGCTTATCGATATCAATATGTCAAATGAAAATGACAAGAGATTATTTTGCCAATACGATAAGCAATGTTTGTTGTTTTCACGTTGATTTTGTAGTAATGATAAAGGCATATTAATTTTATAAAAATGTAATGTATACAAAAATAAGGTGATGATGAAAAGGAATGTGAAATTAGTGTAAAAACTTACATCTTTACCAATAACAGCGACACAGACAGCCATCGTGCAGAATACGTTGCGGAAGTGAATCGGTTCTGCCAACATGATTAAATTTTATTTTTGGCGCCATTTATTTGAATACAGTAGAAATATTCTAATAAGCTGTATTTAATTTCATAGCAACTAAACTTCATCGTTTAATTAATAGCTAATATTAAAACCTTAAACAATGGCGGGAGCTGGTGACGGTGATTTAGAATATGAGATCAACGAAGCAGGAGAACGAGTGGTGGTAAGATCAATAGAGTCAATACAGCCTGCATACCTTCGATTCACAAATCGGACGAAGCGCCCTGTCGATGTATGGTGGAGGGATTTTAATGGTGCGAAGCGACATTTCGTCAAACTAGAAGTTGGGACGTATTTCGATATTAACACGTTCATAACACATCCTTGGGAATTCAGTGATGTTTCAACAAAAGAGAGGTATGTGATAAACAATAAACCTATATATAGAGCGCCTGCTAACATTGGTGGGATGGCATATAGAACAAATTGGAACATAACAATAAGTGTAAGGACTCTGCGGGATACAGTGCTGATGTTTTTGGCCATAAATCATCCACAGTCAGTGCCAATAGAATCTTTAGGGTTGCCACGAGTATTGGCCGAGGATTTAAGGGATATGCAGGATTTGTTGCATGCACTTCCTCCAATTGTGATTTCTTGACAAATTGTTGGTTTATTTTGTCTAGCAATATTTAAGCTGGTAATATGTGGAACTGTATTTGTTTTTGTTATTTATTATGCAGATTATTCGTATCTATATACCTTGTTTATTCAATTGTTAAATATATTATTCTGGTGGTATTGATGAAGTTATATTGTTTTGTAACCAGTTTAAATTTTTTTAGAAATCTATATTGTACTATGTTAATAAGTTATGCATGAATGTTTGTTAGAGTTTGCAGCCTAAACTGCTGAACGGATCTTGATGCTTTTGTCATATATGTAGAGGATAGTCAATAAGAACACATACTTATGTTTTCTTTAACATGGACGGAGAAAGCTAGAATGATAGGTATCTTAAGAGTGGCTGGCCTTTAGAAGGAATTTAGTTTAAATGAAGAATAATATATACTCTTGGAGTACTTAATAAATTTTATTTAATTCCTTGTAGATAAGATCACAGGTAAGTTTGTTATAATTATGTTTTTAAGTGGCCTTGTTTAAATGAGTCATGTATAAATTGGACTACAGCTAAGTCAATATGAGGCTTGAATAATTAGGACATACATAAAGGCATTTGATATTTTCGATAGTTTGAATTATTTTAGCTTGTAAGTAAAAAATAGTAATAAGAAAAATGTATACATGTATTTTTAAAAATATTAAATTTAATTTAATTTTATAAACCAAATGTATGAAATAATAGTTAGAAATGGTCTTACATCCATATTTATGCTTAAGAATAATTGTTTTATTTTATACTAGCTGTTGCTCGCGTCTTCGCCCGCGTGATATCAATAACATAGCCTATGTTACTCACAGATAAATTATCTTTCTAACGGTGAAAGAATTTTTAAAATCGATCCAGTAGTTTTTGAGTTATTTCAATACATACAAAAATACAAATCTTTCCTCTTTATAATATTAGTATAGATAAAAATTTATTATAATAAAAGTGCCATATTGTAAAATAAATAAAAACTTAACATTTACTATAGTAATGGCTAAGTTTGAATTAAGTTTTAACATACAAATATAGTTATATAGAAGAAATTTATATTTTCTATACTAACATGTTCATTTTGTTTAGATATGTACTTATTTAGAATAAATACTTTTGTACCTATTTTTATGTATAAAATGAATCTCTCATTGTGACCTTTTTAAATTATAAATTTTTAAGTTAATGTAAAGTTTAAAATTAATATAATTAAGTAAAATGATGTAACAACTACAAAATAATCTTTGTAATTTAGAGGCTTTATGAATAAATGTATTCTCGTGTATTTCCAGCCTTTATTTTCCCAGAATCTACCCTTTCCTCTCCTGTTTACTCTTAATCTTATAAATGCGAAAGTTTAGATGGATGGATGTTAGTTTTTCGTCTAACTGCTGATCGGATCTCGATGAAAGTCAGATGTAGAACATAGTCTGAGAGAACACAAAGACTACTTACTAATTTTTATCAAATATATCTATAGACGGAACAGTTTACTTGACTTTTTTTCAAAAGGGACAACATATCAAGTCGCATGAATTCAGAAACTGCTGTCCATAGACAACTGAAATTCTAGATGCATTGCCTACCTTTAATCTACGAAGGGACACATAAAGGGAAATTTTCCTTTATCCGTCCCCATCGTTAAACTTCTCCTTCCCATACTTGTACATGGTAGGTAGGGAAAGGGGATCAAAATTATGCTTCTGGTAAGATTTACGCTACTGATGTATACAAAGTTATTGGTTATTCAATATGTTCCCATTAGGAGGTGATGGAAACACCTCTATCACCTTTTTTGTAATTTTGACCCCCCCTATGTTTTATGCAAAAGTTAACCGTTATTGAGTAATTTTATTTTTAGATTTGATCAAAAGTCAAATTTGCAACTTAAAAAAAATATTAAAAAAAAACTATCAATTATAACTTATTTTTTTGTTCAGTATTCTAAAATCTCTATCACCTAGCGGGAATACTTCGAATTAATAACTATGTACAGGGGGTTAAGTAAAACGATATCTGGTGGGTATAAAAATAATTTATTATAAAAAAAAATTAAGTATATATACAAAATCACATTATTTCACTGAGTATCAATTCACTCGGCTAATGTCTTAATTTCTTTATGTATGTGGGATACTAAGGCCAGGGCTCCCCCAGGGATGAATCTTATGAAATTGTCTCCGGTGAGTGGTCCTAGTGCGTAAATACCTTTGGGAGCGTTAAGTAATTCATGGGTACTTTTATCTATGGCTACTGGATTGGATCTACCGTCTACTGGCTTTAATGGATCTATACCGAAACCCAATCCACTGCTGTATGGGTTCACGGATTGACAATCACATTTAACTTTCTCTATTTCAGTGTAAGGGATTATTTCGTAATTGATGTTATTCTCAACTTTTTCACAGTTGGTGTTGTTGCATTTGTTGTCAGTGTTGCCATTTATTTCTGTGTAGTTTAAATATCTCGATTTGCAACTCTGAATGCTCTGTCCGAGTACGGATTTGAAATAATGCCAGTGGTTTTTGAAGAAGCATTGTTTTTGTACTTCGTCGATCTTTTTCTCTTGTTCGTCGCATTTGATGCATTTCTTGACTTCCATATCGTTGATGTCGAAGTTTGTTTGTAAGAAGAATAGGTCGGGTCTGGATCCGATGAGGACCACGATGAGGGAGACGGTGACTTGCGTGGTCCTGTCCGTGGCCAAGTCTAGTAGGGTGACTCTCTTGAGGGCGTATTTGTGGTCGTTGTCAGGGTCTAGGGGGGTGACGTCGACCACCACGTGGTCAGGATAGGGCACGTAGTTGTGATGGTTGCCGTTAGGGCCGTCGCACATCATTTTGTAAATCTGGAAATTAAAGTAAACTATATTAATATTTTGTTATAGCGCCATCTAGGGAAAACGGGATGTAACATTTTAAATAACAGCGCCAACATGGGATGTAAAGTTTAATAGTGCCATCTAGTAAATACGAGTTTTGGAATACAAGTGAAAGCGCCATCTAGTGAATATAATATGCAATGTGGGTTTAACCCTTAATTTGACAATGTATGCCCTGGCATACATCAAATCTGAAAAAAAATTTTTTTTACATTTTTTTTTGAGAGTTTTATGTGTATTAATTACAATTACAACAAAATAAAAAGCTTTTTACTGCATTTTATAATTTGACAAATTAAGCGTTAAAAGGTTGAATTCTAAAACTTTGTATTTTGACGACAAGAAGTGATATAAATGCCATCTAGTGGCGTTATAAGCAAACAAGTGCTTTAAATAAATAAATGCGAAAGTTTAGATCTTAGATGGATGTTTGTTTGTCAGAGTTTGTAGCTTAAACGGCTGAACGGATCGCGATGAAAGGGACAGACGTAGAGCAGAGTCTGGAAGAACACATTGGATATATACTTTTGTTTTTAATTCTACACGCGAAAGTCGATCTTACTAATCTTACTAATATTATAAATGCGAAAGTTTAGATGGATGGATGGATGGATGGATGTTTGTTAGAGTTTGTAGCTTAAACGGCTGAACGGATCTCGATGAAATTTGGCATAGGTGTAGAGCATAGTCTGGAAGAACACATAGGATACTCAATTTTGTTTTATTTTTAATTCCACGCGGACGGAGTTTCGGGCGAAAGCTAGTACACAATGAATGTTTCAATGTAATGTAATAGTATGTTCCGGGACAGCGCCATCTATTATAGTGCGGCAGAAACGTGAACACAAAAGCAGTGTTTACCTCCCAGTAGTCGGGGTAGGCGTGCGGCGGCAGGCGGGCGAGCGCGGGGGGCGGCGCGCGGTGCGCGTGCAGCACGGGGCGGCGCGGGCGCAGCGCGCGCACCGCGTCCGCCGCGCTCAGCCCTGACCCCACCACCAGCGCGGCGTGTCGGCTGCTGCACACCTCTGATAACACAACTTTACACTTTATAAACTAGCTATTCCTGTGCAGAATTATTATTTTTTTATTTCATTGCTTACATTTATCAAATTCTCAATTGCAAATGTACTATAATAATCTTGCTTCCTTAATGTTGGCAGCTTGTAGTTTATGGTCCCTTTCCCACATGAAGGCTTTCCAATTTATTTACCTTTTAAGTTTGATAGTGTGAAAATATATAGCCTAAAGGGTGTAGTGTGGGGCTTTTTACAAAAGAAAGAATTGAAAAATATGCTATGATTGCTGACATCTTACGGCACGAAGTGTGTGTACGCATTATATTAGTATAGAGGGAGACGTAGAAAGAGATGGATTGCGTGAAAGGTGATGAAGAAGGGAGTGACTGAGATGCCTGATGATAGAGTTATTTGGAGGAGGAAAACCCGGTGCGCCCTACGGGAGCAGGATAAGGTAGGGGAGATGATAGATACAGAATTAGTGCAGGAGGTGTGCGTGCTGTGTGGTCACCTGGCGGCAGCGTGTGCAGCGCGGCGAGGTGGTGCAGCGCGTGCTGCGCGAGCGGGGCGCGCGCCGCGTTGGGCGAGTCCGCCGCGCCGCACGCCACCGCCACGCGCCGGCACACGTAGCGCACGCGCACACCTGATCTAATGTCGTATCTGGATACAAAATAACAAACTATTATAGCCTAGTTGCTCGCAACATACCCGTGACATTAAAATAAATATAGCCTTTGATACTCAATGATACCGTAGCTTTTTTATTTTGAATTTTTTAAATCGGCCCAGTAGTTTTTGAGTTTCAATATACAAAAACACAAATCTTTACTTTATATATTAGTATAGATTAAGACAATTAATTTAAAGGTTATGCACACTTTTAACTAAATTATCACACAACTGTTTAGTCTCGCTTTGGTTCCTTGCTTATATGGAGGTACACTACTCGATTTTAAGTTGTGCAACTAAACAGTAAAATGTGAGATTAATATTTTGCGAAAGTTTAGTCAAAGTAATGCGCCCGCTTTTAATAAGACATGAACTAAAGTTTATTGGATTTTGTTATACTATATCAATTAAGTTTAGCGCCATCTCGTGTCCGTGTATTGACATTTCATAAAGCATTGTAATAAGCTCCATCTATTGTTAAATATTGTTAAAAATGTAAGCATTTAAATCTCGCACACAAGCTACATGGGAACTGATTTGTCGTTATTATCATCAATTAAAAAAGCTAAGTAGCCTATGTGTTCTTCTAAATTACAAATCAAGAATATACGAAAAATGTGTTAAGTAAAGAAGACTATGAAACTCTTTTCTGCGACCCTATTCTGATCTCATAGTTACACTGATATGAGAGTAGTACATAGTTGTGTATGTAGTTATGTAGATGGAGGGTAGTTACCCCGCGACGCAGTAGGGCGCTGCGCGGGGGCAGGCTGCGCGGGCGCAGGGCGGGCCGGCGCCGCGCGCGCTCCGCGACACGCTCGTCACCACCACACCGCAACGGAAGAAACGCTAAATATAAACAAATATACTAATTACATTTTTTTAAACATACTAATATTATAAATGTGAATGTTTAGATGGATGGATGGATGTTTGTAGCCTAAACTGCTGAACGGATCTCGATGAAATTTGGCATAGACGTACACAGGATAGTCTGGAAGAACAGATACGCTACTCACTTTTATTTTATTTCCACGCGGACGGAGTCGCAGGTGAAAACTAGTTACTAATAATGGTTATATAGTTCATATTTATCATAAGTAATTTTAGTTTATACAATATAGTTGTTTATATTAATCACATTTATGAAATAAAAACAATATATATCGTTAAAAAATTACAAAAATACTATTGGTCGAATGTAATAATATCTATAAATATAGGTGTGTCGATATCGATATTCAACTCGAAGGACCAGAATTTTTTTTAAATAATTAATTACTTAACACGCCGAAAATGCGAAGCGACTGTTGTATCAGCAATTACAAATGCGTTACTCATTTTAAGACGAAGACGCAAGAGGATATAGGTTTGGTTCTTCGAGTCTTTTTTTTTTTTATA
>LD688946.1:5077520-5095524 GCA_003118335.3 Papilio memnon
AGTATAATAACATCTGCCATCTTAGCTCACAACTTCACTTGTATTAACAGATATCAGCTTACATTCATTCTGACAAAACTTAGAATACTACCTTTTGGCCGTAACTTCGTCCACTCGAAGTTAAAAACCGTAGTAAGTAGCTTATATGTTCATTCAGACTACATCTATCACACATCTATACATCCATTAAGCTGTTCTAGATATATATGGTATAATAATAAAAATCTATCCACCCAAACATTGACATATAAGTATTGAGTATGATATAAGTGTGCAGTAACTATTTAATATGCATAATTACAGCAAGAAATTGACTTCACAACAATCTACGAAGACTAAAATTGTCCCATAACAGTCTTGGATAAAGTGAACATTTGCATTCCACTTTATCCAAGACTCATGTCGAACTGTCAACCGGTGTCCGTACTTGTATCATCTCCTGAGCTCGCGCTTTCAGTCTCCGAAGAACTGCTGCCTCTCTTCACCCTCTTCCCCATCATTAAGAAAGTCGGTGAACCAACATCTTTACTACTTTGCGCTTCTGTATTATTATTATCTTGGTTCAATTTGATGTCTTTCTTTGATTTCTTTTCACTACTTGTCGGTTTTAATGTTTCTGTGGACACGGTGGCCACCATTTTAGATTGTACCCTCGTTTCAGATGCACCAAAATCTTCGTCTTCATCTTCGGTGACTGGTTTCTTGTTGGCTATAGACGCTGCTACTGCTTGTTTATACGCGTCAGGGTATTGTTGACTGGAATAGCAAATAATACAGAAAATTAGACATCAATCTATTAGGTACATAATATTGATTTCTTTTATGGGTTCGAAATATAATTGCATCAAAAAGAGTATATTATTTATGTTTACAAACCTTAGCTTAGTCTTCATAGCGCGTATCTTTTTAAAAATAAACTCGAGATCTTTTTTCATTTCCAGCAAAAGTTGTGTGTGCTTCTTGAACTCTGTAGACGCGGCTCTGAGACGACTTGAAGATAGCTGATTGCAGTTAGTCAACATTTCTGTTGTTTTCTCGAAACGTTGAAGCCTAATATATGAAAGAACATGGAATGGTGTTATTTAATTTTACCTCTATTTCACTAATTTGCATATAAAAATATGAATACACAGTAACTTACATGACTTTTTGGGCGCGTATAATCGTTTCGACGTCCGTTTGATCGACCATACCCGCTAGCCCTTGTACGAAAACTTCTGGTGCAGTATAATTTTGAAAGCATTCTATTGAGAAATCACTTTCTGGAGTATCGTTGGCCATCGTAATTATTAATTAATACAACACAAAAGAACAATTTTAATTTTACGAAGTGCACAAAAACGAAAACATATGTTTCTGTTGTCAAGTTGTCAATGACAGTTTAAATGAAGTTGCCAATAAACATATTTTTTAAACAATATTGCTTCATTCGAAATAAACTATTTTTTTTTAATTTATTGTTAAATTTTGTGCACACTTGTACAATAAATCGCGAATTGTAAAAATTAAGACGAATTATATGAAGTAATGTTTTATTAATGCAAATACAATATATATTTTCCTTACATCAACAATCTTGCAGTATTTTTGTAACAGAATGTGAAATTATTGAAGGATTTCAAAAATTAAAATAGTATATATTTACTCATTATCATCGTTGTATTGAGCAAGACCCTCAACAGCAAGCTCAAATGGTACGCCATATTGTTGTATATTTTGACCAAAATTGCGACGCCATATTCTACTTATTTCCGGTTTTTGTCTCGAAGATTTATTTTTATGAAATAATCGATTCTTTTGTTTTCCCGTTAATGGAAGTACTCTTTTTGGCTCTCTTAAATATGTCACGGGCTTAGAGTTAACAATTAATTTGTAGATCCAATTTGGTACAACAATATTATTGGAATTATCATTTGATGGTACAAATTTAACTTTGCTGTTCTTTCCAAACATGATGTCGTTTATTTCGGATTTCACATCTTGTTTGGAGAGTTTCTGTTTGTTCATTCTCATTTTACCTTTGAGTACTCTGATTTTACTTTTCTGCGTATTGGTAAGTACTGACAAGTTTGGTCGTTTAGCATTTTTATTCGTTACAAAATTCGTAAATGAATTAATCACCTTTTCTTTTAAGTGATTAAAGTTATCAACAAATTCATTAGGATTAGAAGATTCCTGTTCGAGTAACACCGACCGTGGGAAAGCAGAGTCTTCCTCCTTATCTAATAATTCTGAATCATTATAAAACTTACCCAGATCGACAATGATAGCTTTTACATCATTCCTGGTCTTATGGCGCGCGCCGTGATGTGGGAAATTATCGAAGTTTAATTTTTTCAATGTTTCTGCATCTATCGCTTGAGGTAAAATATTCTGTCTTAATAGGTCCTCTAGATCTGCGAGATCGTTGACTATTAATAAGTTAACGCGGGTATTTGGATGGTTTTTGTCATCTATTTTAATATTAAAATATTCGTCATCTTCATTATCATTGTCATGCGATATTTTTTCATTGTTTTGTACATTCTCGTCATCTTTTTCGGATTCCACCTCACTGCTAGTATCTTTATTGTCTTTATCTAGTTTTTCTTGCAGATTATTTATAAAGGTTTCAACTTCATCGACTGTTTTTTGATTACTTACATTCTTGTCGTCACATCTGCCTGGTCCGCTGCAACCACATCTTCCTGTTTTCGCGCACAAGTTGTCTTTGGCGTTCCGGAGGAATCTGTCAAAATCTTGGTCATTGAATTTGTTATTGTTGTTTACTACACGTTTGATGAAAGCATTGAGCATATCGACGTCGATTCTATCCGCATTGTTGTCATTATCGGGGTTTCTGAGTGCTTGTTGTCTATTTTTCGTCCGAAGATTCGTTACATCATTACGGTTGTCCACATTATCGTTGATAGTGTTTAGTATCTTTTTTAAATCGATTATCGTCCTGGTTTGCACATTCCTCTCTATGGTGTTATTAATGAGAGCAGTAAGTATAACAGCTTGAATAATTTTCTTGAACATTTTTAACTTTTGAAATTTACAGAAGTATGCATAGCCTTTGTAATTTATGAATGAATTGTTAGACGGTGACTTTTAATAAATTAAAATTTTCTTATAATTATATTTCAAATTGACCGCGAAATCATTTTTGGTTTTAATTAAAAATTATATTGTCATGCATATTGAATTTATAATTATATAGTATTATAATTTTGCTAGATGTTGATACCTAGGAGTTATTCGCAACCGTGTAAAATTATGTTTTAATATATTGTCATATACGCACCCTTTACATACTCTTCAAAAATATAGACAATAGTATTATTGTATAATCATAAGCGTTACACATTACCCAAAGTGAAGCGAGTAAACTCAATAATTAAATAAACAGCAAACATGCGAAAAAACACCTCAATCTTCTTTTAAAATCAAAAATACTATTTCCGACGTTAAACTGGCCGAAAATTATTGTGCACGTTCTTCTTCTTCTATAGCTCTACAGCCCTTTTTGGTCTTGACTTGGTCCAGCAACTTTTTCCCAGCTTCTTCCCCTATTCTGCACGTATTGTAGTTCAATGTAGGTACTTTATGAGTAAAAATCTGTATTTTCTAGTAATAATCAACTGACAAGAGAGACTCTCAATGCATCAGAGTAAAAATTGAGTTTAAAATGATATAATACTCAAAAAAGTTATTGTAGAATTTTTTGCAGGAGGAGGCAGATTTAGAGTATTCTTAGGAGGGAAAAGAGGAGTACCATTTGCTTTAGATTGTTACCATTAAAAAACTTAAGAAATTTAACCATTTATTGCATTAAAATATTGCTGGCATTGTCATATAGCCACGTAAAACCATGTGGACAGGGATAGCGTAATTAAAAATAGCTTCATTCTCTCTTCGATTTCCATCATGTCCGCCTTTACGTCCACCATTGTCTAGATTTACAAATATATCATTTAATGATCTTCTGATCGGTATTTCTTCTTGTCTACGATCGTCATTGTCAATATTATCAATCCTGTCATTTTCATTGAATCGCCTCCATTTACCGATTTGTTTAGCAATATTTTCTAATTCATGTTGGACTTTGTTTTTAATTTTTTTAATAACGACCTCAGTGTTTTTATCCGGGTTTTTTGAATTAAGGAGCTTCCATCCAGATCTTCTATCATTGTTGTTTATGATCGTTTTTCTAAAGTTTCGTCGATGGGCTGGATATTTGAAGTAATTTTTTTGAAATCTAAGCAACGGTTTTAGATCAAACCTATCGTTGTGATCGTCGAATCGAATATCAGGCTTGAACGCTGGGTCAGAAAAATACTGGCAGTTAATGACCGCGAAAGAAAGAATAAATAAAAACACGATCTGAAATTAAAAAGAAAATTATTAGTTCAGGAACTATATATTTTATTTTGTTTTATTTTATATGATGATGATGATGACACTTATAATAAAGGCTGGTGTAGATTTAATTTTAGAAATCAATAATAATGTAAATCAATTTTATTAGCCGATAATTCTATCGTTATACACCATGCAAGGAGGCCCCCCATACGGGCCGACGACTAATGAAAATGCTCGGACGATGCTACGCGTTATGCGGGGACAGTTGATAAGTATAATACGCGGTAACAAGTGCGCAATGACCTTTAACTACTAAATGTGACAGTTATTGTTTCTAAAGATGAACGTTACTTTTCAACTGTCAAAAAAAGTTCTACATCAAGAAATAACTTGCAATATGGAATTGTATTTGCATTTTTAAATGAAATATATGCAATAAAATCTTACCATTTTAAAACTTAAATTATTTTGCAAAACCTAATAATAGCATTATCCTATTCTATTTTATTCGTAAACTGACAAATATTGATTAAAGTTACGCAAATAAAAAATGTTTTACGATGATTAGCAACGCAATACGATAGTTTCAATTAATTTTGATTGTCTTTGTAATTGAAAAATATTATGTAGAAGTTAATTTAAATGTGATTTCTCTGTTAGTTTTACATCATTAATTCAATTTTAGTTTAAAGTCCAGAGCTGGTACCGCTACCAGCGCCCTGGGCTAGATTTCTACAGCGCCCTATTTTCTTTTCATGCCTTTGGGGGAAATGAACTATGACGTTGACCTGTGGCGTCCATCTTCTATCTAGCGGCCAGGGCGGTCGCCCAATCGCGCCTTATTCTAACGTAGTCACTATTATAAAAGTTGCAGATGACTTGGGTACCGCTAGCCATCGCCTTTTTGCTCCTCCAATCTTGAAAAACAATTGTTATTATTTTGTTATCAATGAAATTATATAGAGTTATAAATACAAGTTTTACAGGAAGAGTATTTAGCGTATAGTAGCATAGCGTAGCGTTAAATTAACAATTTGGCTTCATATTTGTAAAACAAGTAATTAAATAGTTAATTCCAGTCAGAAATTCAATCGCCGCAATACTTCTGTGCCGTATTTCAAAACAAGCGCCGCAAACTCGTGGTCGGAGCCAGAAAAAATGCAAATGGCGCGTCGTGACGCCACGTCCGCGCCATCTGGCGGCGGGCGCGCGCTGATGCCGCTTTAATTGCAACTCGAGCGCCATATTTTATTTCCTTTCCCGCGCATTTCGCCCATTTTCGATATATTTCTAACAATCCGCCCTGGATTTTCTCGTTGCATAAACGTTACAAACACTATTCTGTTACTAGCGTCTTACATACATACAAACATGTTCATTAATTTATGAATGTTACATTGACGGTTATTTGAAGTGCCATTAGTCCATTATCACTTATTGATGTTACTGATCTAGTGGTCGTGGAGTTTGAATCCCGACATTAAACTGTACATTCTTATTTCTTACACAAGCTTCGAGCTTATTTCAAATTGGTAAAAAAAAAAAATATATACGATGAAACTGTAATGATCGTGATTGTGAACCAGCGCTTGGCCATAAACAATTCAAACGGTAATCAATGTTTACTGTTGTCTTTGTTTTTACCGCCATTATCGCCGCGACCCTGTCATTTGCTCGCCATTAAATGAATTAGCTTTGAAAACATTTTAAAAAGTAACATCGTGTAATATTTTATTATATGTATCGATGTAAATTGAAGAATACTTTGAATGGTTTCCGGAGGCCTAATTTTAGTTTTCTTTCCCTTTTCACCTCAGGAAAAGGTGGGAAGGGAAAGATGATTTGGCGGGGTAAACCGATAGTTAGGGGAGTTATCTTTTTTCAGTGCTCTTAATTTTTTAACCTATTTAATGACATACCTAGTAGTATGTTTTGCGTAATAAATCAAGATATTTTTAATTGAAAAGTCCAGTCAACAACTAACCAGTCATGCGGGCACCATTAGCCAATGAAAATGTTTGACATACGGGCTCTATCACACATTACAAACCTTTCGTCACCGAAATCGGATTTGGGACAACAGGGCTATCGAAAAATAACCATAGACAATAAAAAAAATTAACGACCAGAGATTGGCCAATCAGTGACTTGAAAAAACAAATGACACCCACAGATAAAAACACATGTCGGCGACTCATTTTATACTCCAATCAGTACATTAAACAATATGTTATTCTGATTCCTAAGGTTTCTAAGTTGGCACCCCTAGCACTCAAGTCTGGCATACGTGAAAAATCGCCCGCATCCAAATACCCCTATTGACGAAATAAATTGAGAGAAAACTTAAGACTAAGTTATATATTATAACATTCTTAACTACAATTCGTATTCAAAACTACTATACTTAGATTTAATTTACATATTACTAGCTGTTCCCTTGCGGCTTCATCCGCATGAAATTATGAAAATTTTATTTTATTGTTTACATTTGTCAAATTAGCAATTGCAAATGTCAAAATGACATGACATGATGACAAACCATTGCAATCTTGGTTCCTTGATGTTGGCAGCATCTTATGGTCTCTTTCCCACATTAGGGTTTTTATCCAAAATAAGTATCCTCCTAAGTTGAATAGCGTAAAAATATATGGCCTAAAGCGTGACCTAAGTGTTGGGCTTTTTATTAAAAAAAAATATACTGTAAATGCTGACATCTTAGGCAACAAAGAAGTGTGTGTTTACTCTTTATTATATTAGTATAGATGTATGAGTCCTTTAGCGTAGGGCCGGCAACTGGCCAGGTCACTGGATAGAAAGCATTAAAGTCAACCAAACAAAGTATCACGTAAAGCTGTTAAAACTAACTGCAAGCCCCTAAGCATAATAAAAATAAGCGCCGTTTATATCGCCCAGGGTGCTAATACCGCTAAAACCAATGCATTAGTCTGTGAATCGATTGAAAGAACGCACACCGTTGACTAAAGTATCGCACTATTTAGTCGCGGTTTGATTACTATGAGCTTATATGGAGGTGCGCACTCGATTTTTAGTTGTGTAACTAAACAGTTGAATTGCGAAACAATCGACAATCGCACAACTGTTGTGCGATTGTTTAGTCAAAGGTGTGCGTGCTCTTAATGTGATAGTCGCAAGACTATCTGCGTATTTAAGAAAGCCTCTATGTATTCAATCTGTAATAGCAAAATGTTTACTTATAATTATATCGCGTGGTGTCTGCCGCCTTAACAGCTGAGCAAACGTACAGCAATCATTTGTACAGCTGTTCACCGCACAATGCTTTGTTTTACTGTTTAAAGACTTCGGATGTATGAGATGGTTGGTGATACTGGCCAGAAAGCCATAACCAGTAAGTATTATTAAAAAAAAACAATAAATATCTCTGAATTAAAGCCCCTGGATAAGTTGCTAATGATTTAACTCGTTAATCGATATTACTGATAGATTCTATCTCTATTATTAGTTCATATTTTCACCACCGCTCCCAACCGTAGCTGGCAGCGCCAAAATGGTGGCAATCAAATAAGCACAAAATACCAAAGCTCATAGCCTGTCTTGTTTGTTTTTAATTTAATAAACTTTCTCCAGAAAGTTTACGGAAAAAAATATCTCATTATGATAATTATAATTATTTTATAGGAATATTTACAGAAATATATTTATGTTTAGATCAACACGATATTGTAGAGGTCAGTAAATAACTCGCATTACATAAACTCAAACTGCAATTTAGCGTGGGAGCCGCCAAAATGAGTTAACTACAGTCGCGTACAAAAGTCAAAGGAAATTAATTTGTTTAAAAATCTTAATACAGTCAAACATACATTAAAATGTAAAAGAGAATCTTTAAATTTATTTATAGCATAGTTTTAATTCTTAAATGCAACTTTAGTTACGATATAATTTTATAAAATGTTACATATTAAAGTTGCACGAATTTTTCTATCTCAACCACTGAGAAATAATTTCCAATGCATTATATGTACTTGTGCAAACACTTGTGTACACGAGTGTACGTGTAATATGAGTTGAGCAAATTTAATGTTCCACCTGGGCCCGCACCGATATCGACGTATTGCCGGCCTGAAAAATGGCCCACTGACGCCCCCCCTTACGCCGCCCTGGACATGATTTATGTTGTGTTTCCGATTACGTTATACTATTGCATTTTTAACAGTCCTTTTATAAAAACTGCAATAGTTTTTCCGAATAATCTATACTAATATAATATTATAAAGAGGAAAGATTTGCATTTTTGTATTCGATTCACGTAAATACTACTGCGCCGATTAAAAATTCTTTCACCATTAGAAAGGTAATTTAACTGTAAGTTACATAGGGTTTGATTTATTCAATTTCACGCGGACAAAGTCGCGAGTAACAGTTAATTATTATAATGAATGTTTGAATATCCATAAAGAGCAAACGTTGACCATAAGGGTAGAAATACCGGGAATTTTCAATGATTTAAAATACGGGATTTAAAAATATAAAAAACTGTACAGAATAGTAAACATTCTTCTATGGTTTACTTTCAAGAATTTTAAAAGGGCAACAATTTTCTCAAAAATAAATGATTTTTGACATTTATTAAATATACAATTTAATTAACTTCAGAGTAACTATTCCATATAACGTTAAAGTTATAATAACAGCAAGTTAACAGGTATTCAAGTGTAGAGCTTTTTAAGGCAACATTTTCACCCTATAAACGCTCTGAAGGCGAAAAACACGAGATCGTACGCCGTAAACTCAGCGACGGGTTTCATAAAGCGCTTTTCACGTTCCCGCCCTCAGTTCCGAGCTAGACGCGTTCGTGGCTGAACGTACGCGATCGTTGCCTTTTATCGCTCACGTACGCAAAAAAATAATTCGATCAAAGTCAGCGCGGGCTTTTGTTTTTTTTAATGGATGCGTTCTAATTTACGCACCAAATTAGAATTGATTTATTTATAAATTGTTTTTATGACCTTTTTTACATAATATTTATTACTTGTTGCGTAATTTTTTGGTGTTTATTATATTTTTGTGTTTGTGTTGTTTTATTAACAGTTTATTAGTGAATTTATTTTCCGTGTACGTTGTTGTGCGACTGCAGCGAGAGCCGGCAGAGCTGTCAGTTGTCAGCTGTCAAAAACGTTGAGGTAAGTCTGCTTGTGAATTATTGCTGCGGTAGGAATTACGATTTAACAATTCTCTTTTTTTGTATGTATACCTTTTTTAAGAATGTAGACTGATTTTATTGTTACAAATTCAAATAAAAACAAATCAACTTATACGATTTTTATTTTAATTACTTAGTTCCTTTAGTTTTTTATAGTAGATATTGTAGTTGTAATTAGACATGAAATCAACATTAATAAAATAATAATCTATTCATTAAGTACTAATAGGAGTAAGTACTTATTACTGAATATGTAACCAGTTAGAATAAACATAAAAGAAATAAGGTGACCGTGTCATTGAATATTTGTACCCTCTGTGTATTATTCTTTGTTATATTAATCTCTTCTAGGAAAATCTCTATTTTATTATTAATTATGTACTTCTTTTTTATACTATCAATAAATCATTCTGATTATTTGTGCATTCAATTTTTTTAATAATCGGTTTACCCAAAAAAGTATGAATGGCATAATTTAATATGTACATAAACTTGGCTGGAAAAAAGAATATTAAAAAAAACCAGATGGCGCGTGAGCCGCAGCGCCCGAACACTATCGGCGGGAATAAATAAAATGTTATTAGATTTCATAAAGCGGCACCTGGGCGCAGCATCAGCTGCCATAGCCAATATAGAGTCATTAAACCCTTCGACGCTGGCAGCCATTTTGAATGCTTTCTACTTTTCCCGCTCTTTTATTTGTCAAAGAGAAAAGACGGATATTAGAGAACTGTTTCTTTGTTGAAATTCAAACGATTTTCTAGGATAATATAATTATGACTTGGACTTTTATTTTGTACGAAAAGCGATGCCAACAGATCTTAACTAGTACGACAAACATACTAAACGATAGTCAAAGTTTTTAAACTAATCTAAAAATTTGAGTAATATCTTGTCGATTTGTTATGAAATCCGTCTCCGCGCCTGTACACCTGCGCTAATTGCAGTTTGCGGCTAGTTGGCCGTGTAGTTTGGCCACACGTGTGCCAAATGTGAAAACATCCACTCCATTTAATGTGGGAAACGATTACCGCCAAGTTGACACGGTAATATCCATCAAAATTACATAAAATGCTTTAAAATTATGTATACCATATTCATATTAAACAGAAAGTTATGTATTTTATTTTTAAAATATCTCGACAATAGAATTGCGCGGTTAAATACATGAGTACTTATCTACTCTATGGTTTTATGTACTCTACTCTACTCGCTTTTATAATATCTACTCTGTGGTTCGAATCTTGTATCGAAACTTAAGGTAAAAAAAAATTAAAAACAAATCATACAGATGAATTGAGAAACCTTTTTTTATAACCTTTTTTAGTTGGTTAAAAATGGCCGAATTATTGCACATTTTATTTAATATACTACACCTATTAAATATCTTAAATTTATCTGAGAAATAGACGATTATAAGGCGATAATATTGGTTGACATTAACATATTCCTAACAAGAATAAAAATGCCCTTTGTACAGCATAAGATAAAGTGGTAATATCAGATTGTGGCATGAGCTGAGGGCCGCTTGTATCATGCGGGCTGATGCGGGCACCCCCATTCAACTCGTTTGTATTCGGTGCTTTATAGAAAGTTTTTACTTCTGTTAAAATACTTTTAGTGGTTACCAAGTAGACTTAATTTTTATACTGTACTGACATACTAACGTGTAACTATAAAGGGATAAAAATCAAAGAGTTAGGGGGAAAAAAAGTTATTTTTCATATTTTTTCCTTCTCTGTCCATCTATCAATAAAACCGATTACCTTGCCTTCTTAAATGCCAACTTTTACTTTCACACTCAGAATCGAGTAGTCTCTAAGGAACTTCTTTAATGTAAATTGAGAGAAATGTACACTTAGATACAATCTTACTAATATTATAAATGCGAAAGTTTAGATGGATGTTTGTTAGAATTTGTAGCCTTAACGGCTGAACGCATCTCGATGTTTGGCATAGATGTAGAACATAGTCTGGAAGAACACATAGGTTACTTAGGTACTTTTTGACCGACTTCCCAAAAGAAGGAAGTACTCAATTCGTCTGTATGTTTTTTTTATTTAAGCGATAGCTCCGGCCCTGGTAGACCAATTTTGAAAATTTTTTATCCGAAAGGTAGTGCTTGCAGGTGGGCCCCATTTTTTTTGTTTTTGTGAGAATATTTTGTTTGGAACTCGGTTTTTTTTATAACTACGCGGCCGGAGTCGTGGACGAAAGCTGTTATTAATATAGGTAAATGGCATTGTAGTGGAGTTTCTCGGTTGGAAAAGTTCTGTCTTATCAAACATGTCTATTTCAACAGTGAAAATTAAAATTCAAGGTGGTATTGTGCGAAATTGTACCACTTGTGTAAACTTGCGCGCGTGCCGTTTGTCTGTTTGTTCAGATGTGTGTTTTGTTTCACAACAGGTGTGTGTCTGTCCGCGTTCTATGGGGCCCGAGGGGTTCAAACAAGGAAATGTAATTTTGAAAGAAAGTAGGATGTTTTATTTATGTCATACGAAAGAGATTGCTGAAGTTACACAAGTACAGTCGGGGAATCTGGAGGTGTGGGCTATCGACGTTTGAAAAAACGTATTTTTTGAGACGACAAGACTAATAGGACACACCTTTCAAATTTGTCTACTAACATCGGTTAATATACGGCCAGTTATTATTATCTCGTTGTTTATTTCGTTGAAAGCTACAAGGCAATTATGTAAGCGGTACACCGCGGATTACCGCCACTGTACATATTTGTTTACTTGTTTTTTAATTTTATTATTTCTTGTTAATGAAATATTCAGAATACTGAGTTTTAACTTAAGTCGATTGGTTTATCTTAAGTGTACACTGCGGTGCTGTTGCACTTAACACAAATGTTACACTTAGCAATACATTGTTCGTCTTACAGTAGCTGGCAATAGCTTGGCAATAGCTTGGCAATAGCTGGCACATTCCCCGGGGAGCACCTGCGCCTTAATTGTTCCCCTAATGACGTGCATTACATACGAACAAGGACTAATGGTGCCTACACTCTGTTTAATAAAAGAATTACATATTGTTCTTTTATATAAATGTAATTGATAATTTGGATGTTTCTTGTACAAGGAATAACTGACAATCATGAACAAAATCGTTAAAAATATGACAAGACTAGCTTTCGCCCGCGACTCCGTCTGCGTGGAATTAAAAAAAAACAAAAGTTAGTAGCCAATGTGTTCTTTCAGTTCTTTTCTTCATTCTCTACAACTACACCAAATTTCATCTAGATCCGTTCAGCAGTTTAGGCTACAAACTCTAACAAACATCCATCTAAACTTTCGCATTTATAATATTAGTAAGATTAAAATTTTTGCACTTTTGTACATGATTATACGCAAACCAGAGATATTGTAAGATATGACGGAAGTATTAGTACTTCTGTACGAGACTGTACATGTATTACGGTTACATAGATCTTAAATATTTGAAACTCATCATTTTACACTGTAGTGGGCGAGTGTACACAGTTACAGGCAGCACGTGTCAAGTTGTGAAACTGTACATCTGTACACATCTGTACCGTGAACACTGTACGCGAGTGTACGCGTGCACAGCTGCTGCTATTTTGAAGACAACCGCATGCGTCCCCATTTGACAGGCAACACTAACACATTCTCTTCGTGTCGCTAAATGTGATGTTTAACACACGATTTTCTGTTTTCATAAGAGACTCACAGTGTACTAAACAAGATACATTAAAAAAATCTCCACACATTGCAGTTCAGTACACTTTGTCGTTTTTCTGTTATAAAAATTAGTTTTCATTATTTTTTTTATTCAGAAACATAGACAAACATAGAGAATGTAAAATGGCGGTCACTCCTTCAATTATGCTGCCTCATGTAAGACCAACACACTCCACAGCAATTCTGCTGATTATGGTTCTCCTAAACGGTCCAAAAAGGAAAGGACGTCAGTAACAAAAGAAGAAAATCGAGTCTTAAGCCTCAGCCAGGTGAAAAACCTTCACCAGTCCACGTGTCTCAGACAGTGACATGACAGATGACTTGTTTTTTTTCTCTACTCCTTGACAGATTCTTTTCAATTGTTTTTTCACAAACACCGACATTAAGTAAAATGTAATCTCGTCTCATCGGGCGGTAATACACAGTTGCTGGCTTGTCTGTTCCTACTATATTTTACTGGCATGTGTCTCTCCAAGTCTCCGTTAGGCGCAATAGTACCTAATTAACCATTACGAGACCCTTAAGACCCTGTACCGTACAGTGTCCTACTGGTAGTGCCATCAATCAGGCAATTCCCAGAGCCCGCAGTATTGAGGATATTAATTATCCGGTGTCGGTACACAATCTATCGGCTCGTGCGGGCAATTCCCCCCTCGCCCCGTGTACCGCCTCGTCTGTACAGACAGCAAAACATACTTCAATATAGATATACAAATCTTATAGCTGTTTTTTGACATTGAAAAGGGCTCGCTAGTTTTTAGAGTTAGAGCGCGCGTACACCTTTTACTAAACTGTCGCACAACTGTTATTCGTGCTTTGATTCCTGAGAGCTTATATGCAGGTGCATACACTACTCGATTTTTGGTTGTGCAACTAAACAGTTGATTTGACTGCGAAACAAGCGACAATCGCACAACAGTTGTCCGATTGTCGAATTAAATCGCTTACCCTAACTTCTTTGCTGACGCTACTTGTACCCGCATCGCATACAGCCCGCGTCCCCCGGCGTTGTTTGGTATAATTTTATCTCAGTTTACACACGTTGACGGCCGCTATCTGTCCACACCGCATAGATCCGCCCTGGTCTATTGCGCGCAATACTGGTCAAGACCACCCTTCGAACTGTTCAAAATCTTCTATTGATGTAATAAGAGAAGCCAAAGCTTTCTACCCCATTTTAAGAAGATTGCGTGAACACGAACGTATTTGACACAAATGAGTTTAAAGTAAGTCTTTGATGCTGAAATACTGTCGAATTTCGACAAATAGGTGATAACTAGAAAATGTTTAATCTTGCAATCTTATGAATATTATAAATACGAAAGTTTGGATAGATGGATGTTATGTATCTCCAGAACAACGGATCCCGCTGTAAGGCACAGATGTAGGACATAGTCTGGTAGAACACATAAGCTATTAATTTTAATTTTCAATTCCGCGCGATCGGACTCGCGTGTCACAGCCAGTAGTATGATTAGAAAAGTTATTAAGTCATTTTATAAGAATTTTTCATATGGAAAACAAAAGCTTTTATTAATTGTTTGTCATTTTTGTAGTATTGTTGGTTAGTAACAGAAAAATATTGCATAATTACATTTGTTTTATCATATGAATACATTTTTGCTCTAATAAATGAATTACTTAGCTATTGAACAAATAAAAACCCTATTCAATAGATGACAAACAACTTGTGCCAATGTAATGCTCAAATTATTTAAATTAGTAATCGTTAATTTAAATATAAATTTACAATATGCTTCTCAACGCGAAAAAAAATAAAATAAAAAAGTAAATACTTTTTTAAGAAGCATATTTGGTAATCTCAAAGATTAAAAAAGTTGTTAATCCATTTTTATTCTGTGATATTTGACAGATCGAGGTCATTGACCCGCACATTCTTTTTAAATTGCACAGATGTAATCAAACAACCTTAAAGACCGGCATGCCGCCATACCGCGGTTATCTCGAATACTTCAAACAATATGCCAGCAATGCATGCGGGGCCCGCACACACCAGGACCGACCTTGTCAAACAATTACATTAAAGATTTATAGTATATAAAGATTTAAATATTTTTCAAATATAATTGTTTTTTTAAGATTTGGAATTCACTCTATCTAGAATTTTATGTAAGATCTAAAAATAGCTCAAAGGATTAAATAGATTTATAATTATTCTTTTACCATATGCTATTATAGCATCGTAGACTTGTTTTTTATTTTGTAGTCAAATTTAAAAATATAGCTAATCAAAAGAACAAAGAATATAAAATCTAGAGCTGAGAGCGAATCGAGTTTTACATTGACACAAAGAAATTAGTTCCGTATTTCTCCGTAACATCAGAGTTTTTATATTTTTATTCAGGTTATAAAATGTATTATAAAAGTAGAGCTTATATTTTTTATATTTTTAAATTTCAATTTAACCTCCAAGCTTAACGTTACAAGTTGCCAGTGACATCGACACAGTTTTTGCTCATAATGTGTGTAGCGCTGGCGGGCTGGCGGGTTGGCGCCATAATCGAGCTGTCAACTGCAAACGCGCGGGAAGCAAAACTTTGATTAAAAGCAATCCAATCAAGTAAACTGGCGGGAATGGCGGGCCGTGCCTAGATAATGTGCCGTGAGAAATTCACAGGTGGGGGCGTTTCATTAAAACGCTGACAGTTTTCGTTGGTTTTTCAGGTTATGTTTACAGTGTTGTCAGATGGAAAAATATTTAAAGTTTTGTTAACATTTTCACAACTAATGTTTACCACAATTTTGTAAGGAACCATAACTATATCAAATAGTTTCATGTGTTTTAATTTGACTAAAAAAGTTAATGTCAATTTATTAGTGAATGTTTAACACATAAACTTGTTCGTTTTAATTATTATTATAGTTAAATTGTCTTTTCTAGTACCTTATTAGTATAAGAAAGTTATCTAATCTAACTAATAGGTAGTTAATAAATTATAGCCTAATTAAAATGGAATAAACCCTTTGACACACCATCAATTTCCTCAGATTCAAAAGGCGCGTCTTGCTTCTGATGGCGACCTGTAATCCTGCCTCCTGTTTGCAACTCGAGTGTCGGCGTCGCGGGTGCCGCTGACAGCTCGATTACCCCTACCCCCGCGCTCCTCACCGCACCCCGCCCTCTAAACCAGTTTCAACCAGTTCCACCTAAATATACGCTGGTTTCAAACTTCGATGACAGATATTTTGGCGGGAAATCGTTAACCGAAATGGCGGCACGTTTGCTTTTTAATTGGATTCGGCTGAAAGTTTTATTGGCTTCAACTACTTACGAATCCGCCGTTTCGTTTGGTTTACTAGTTTGGTTTGTGGGTGAATTTATATAGGTTAAATTCAATTCACCTGTCAGATGATTTAATTACGAGTCATTTCGATTATTGAAATCCGTTGTGAGTTTGAACAACGTTAATTACATATTATTAATTTTGATCAAACAGTAATTATAATTTTGGCAACAGACCAACAAATAACCGCATGTTAAATACATTTGTAAGGTTATATGAACAATTTTGATTTTTAAAAACAAAAAAATGCAATTAGGAATAATATTCTTTAGTTTATTTTATAACAAAAGATAGCTTATAATTTTGTAAAATCTTATCATACTAATATTATAAATGCGAAAGTTTAGATGGATGGATGTTTGTTAGAGTTTGTAGCCTTGAAGATATTTGGCATAGATATAGTGGATAGTCTGGAAGAACAAATAGGTTACTTACTTTTTTTTAATTCCACGCGGACGGAATCGCGGGCGAAAGTTATTGTTTATAACATGTCAATACAAGGACATGAGGTAGCACTAAATTTGACAACTAACAAAGTACCTTTAAACGAAAGTACCGTTGAAAAAATTGTTGTTCACTATGTCTATTCTATATATTTCTTAACATAAATATCTTTGGCCAATAAATAAAAATACATTTTTAAAAAAGCAATTGAATAGTCTTCTCGTCACAGACTATAATTCAAGTAAACGCCAGCAGAACAGTGTACACATAACATGTATGTTTTGTCAGAACACGTTCAGATGCGAAGCTATAATTACTGGCAGCATTGAATCATTGAACCGTTTCTCAACGGATTTTTATGATTGTTTGCGCTTGTA
The DNA here is from genome assembly GCA_003118335.3 of Papilio memnon. NCBI lineage: Eukaryota > Metazoa > Arthropoda > Insecta > Lepidoptera > Papilionidae > Papilio > Papilio memnon. The sequence continues at coordinate 5,094,883 of LD688946.1, forward strand.
AGTCGTTAGTCCAGTGACGAAAAGCAAACCGTTCAGATCAGGTCGAAGATGGATTTAAAGTCATGGAAAGACAGCGTAATAAAATATTGCGTAATGAAATAATATCTAATAATTACATATTAATAATTCTACTGATTTATTTTTCCAACTTGCGCGGGAAAAATTGAAAATTGCTTTGTAAGTAATATAAATTAAAACTAGCTTTTGTTCGGGATTTCGTGTGAATTATAAATAACTAGCTTTCGCCCGCGACTCCGACCGCATGGAGTTCAAAAAAACAAAAGTGAGTAGCCTATGTGTTCTTCCAGACTATCCTCTACATCTATACCAAATTTCATCGAAATCTGTTCAGCCGTTTAGGCTACAAACTCTAACAAACGTCCGTATCCCTCTAAACATTCACATTTATAATATTAGTATGAGTTGTTTGGTCGTTCACAAACGAAGGCTAACCTTCAGTGTTTGAAACTTTAAATTTTCGTAGACACCCGTAGTACTGTTGACCATGGAGGCCAACTGCAACCGAGTTTAAATCAAGATAAAATCGGCGTACTGTCAGCTAAATATTCCATCTATACTAATATAATAAAGCGTAAACACACACTTCTTTGTTGCCAAAGATGTCAGCAATTACACCATATT
>LD688946.1:5141793-5152056 GCA_003118335.3 Papilio memnon
ACTGTAAGAACGTCGGGTAAATTATGTACATATGAAAATTCGAAAATCATATTGGAACAGCGGGGTTCGAAGCCAGGAACCTGTAGATTACAAGACTAGCGCTTAAACCCTTGAGCTACCGACGCTCGCTATATACCAGCTGACATATTTGAATCCACTCCCTTCTTAAACATATCCTTTTTCACACAATCCATAAATACTTTCGGCCTTTATCTACCTTAGTCATCCATGTTTTTAATAATTCCTTCTTTACACAGTAATTACCAAATTTTTCTAGTTTCTTTTTTACTGGTCATATAAACCACCTGCAGTTGCATTTATTGTTCAATTTGTGAACCTTCAACTATGTACATTCGTCATCGATTTTATGCATCTAGCATTTACAGCAGGAATTCATTCCAGAGGGCAGAGCCCCGCGGAGGCGGAGTTGAACTATTTGGAGAATGCTAAGAAGCTGGCGCTGTACGGCGCCGAGCTGCACCGCGCGAAGGACTCCGAGGACCTGGACATCCTGCTGGCTGTCTGCTGGCGCGGTGTCGCTGTACTCAGAGACATGTAAGTACATTTAATGTTCTTTTAGGTTTTCTCCGAGAATGAAGAAGGACAATATTTTAGCTGGTGTTTTTAGGAGACTAGCTGTTGCTCGCGACTTCTTTCTCGTGAAATTAAAAAAAAAGTAGCCCAATTTACTCAGTGTATACGTAGCTTTTTAATGTTGAAAGAATTTTTGAATTCGCCCAGCAGTTTTTGAGTTATTTAAATATATACAAAAATACAAATCTTTCCTTTTTATAACATTAGTATAGATTATTCTTCTTTGGTAAGATTGTAGGAAAAAGACCAAATAGTGGACTATTATGTGATCTTCCAAGATGTGAGCAACTTTAGTGGTGTCAGGGTGGTGATGAACCGGTTCCCCTGGACGAAGATCGTCAAGATAAGCTACAAGAAGCGCGTGTTCTCTCTGCGGCTGCGAGCTGGTGAGTGCGAGGAGTGGCAGACCTGCCTGCGCTTCCGGCTGCCCTCCACCAGCGCCTGCAAGCTGCTGTGGAGGTGCAGCGTGGAACATCACATGTTCTTCAGGTACTCTACTCTCCTATTTACAACACATCACCGTTTTTCTGTTAATTATTATTATTATTTTCAGTGGTAGAATTTGTTTTCAATTCAACACAAACAGGCGTGAAATAGGACTATTTTTGCGTTTCGTCTGCGTGCCGGAGATGTAGTGTTTCCTTTCCCTTACCAGCTCTTATCTTATAAGGAGAGGGTGGGAAGGGAAAGTAGATTTGATGGTAGACCATAAGAAAGGGAAATTTTATTAAAGCGTCGGCTGGACGTGTAGTCCAAGCTCTATATATCCAATTGTATCTTAAACAAGTGCCATAGTTTGTGGAATTTGAGTTCTGTTTGTTTATTTGTATTTATTTATTTAAATGATCTCAGTAGAATTGTGTTCAGACGCGAGACGCCCGTGTTGGTGGAGCGCGTGTGCGGGTTCCCGCGGCTGGGCGCGCGCCGCGTCTCCTGCCGCCGCACGCTGCAGCAGCTGCGCGCGCACACCCCGCACCCACACCCGCCTCGCGTTACTTCAACTACTCCTAGTTAGCGCACACCTTTCACTGAACTATCGCACAACTTATAGTCTTTGATTCCTATGAGCTTATATGGAGGTACACTACTCGATTTTTAGTTGTGCAACAAGACAGTTGAACTGCGAAACAATCGACAATCGCACAACAGTTGTGCGATAGTTCAGTCGAAGGTGTGCGCCGATCTTATAAAACAACTTAAGAACAATGCAACTACTGTGTATCTAACATTAGTAAGAAATAAAATTTAGTTGTTTTGTAATTTTAACCTTCTTCCCATAGACATTAAAATATATAGACATGGCATAGTGAAATTTTTACCGGTACTTTCTCTGAAAGGTACTATATCAGTGGTCAAGTTTACTGCCACCTCGTGTATTGACATGTAATAAAACATTTAACAAAATTATAAAAAGCTCCATCTTTTATCATAAAACAGTATTAATATCTAAACATTTAATGACATCTATTGGCAATGAATTAAATATGTGGTTCTGAGCTGGTCAACTATGCCCACTCTATATAATTCAATCTCTTTGCCTCTTCCCCTTTTCACCCTTTACATACAAGAAAAATGAAGGGGAGTTAATTTGATAAATGGACGCATAAATAAGGGTAATATTTTGTCTGTATATCAACTCTGTTAAGATAATTGTAAAAGTGAATTTTTCTAGAGTTTACAAATAACAAAGTTGAAAAGTGAATGTAATTTTATATTTTAAATGTAAATTTGTAACAACTATCTACCTCTATATATTATTTATGCTTTATATAGAAACAAACAGACAACCAATTTATGTAGAAGGGATGTTAGGGGGTAGGATATCTGATTAAGATAATGGGGTTGGTAAAAAAACAAATTTATCCAAAAGCAACATGACCATTTTATTAAAGAAAAACTTTATCCAGTCAATGATGTGTAAGAATTCTAGACATCTAAGAGCCTGTCCCACCACTGGCTGATAGAGGCTCAGATAGCTTATGACGTCTGTCAGATAAGGGAACAAAATTCAATATTTCCATCACATATTTTACACTTTAGATTGTTATCAGACAATTTATAATTTGGTGCGACAGGCCCTTAGGATTTCAAAGTAGTTTATATCTTTTTTACCTTTTAGTTATATAATTTAAGAAATGGTGACTAAATAATGTTATTTTATAATCGTACTAGCTTTCGCCCGCAACTCCGTCTGCGTGGTATTAAAAAAAACCAAGTAGTCTATTTGTTCTTCCAGACTAACCTCTACATCTACAAACTCTAACAAACATCCATCTAAACTTTCGTATTTATAGTATTAGTATGATTTCAATGTTAATAAAGAGTGAAAGAGATAGATATATTATCGTAATACATAAGTATATAGTGCCTTTTACTTACATATACAATTATTATTACAATATAGGTAATAACGCTTAGTGCCATTATTAGATTTATTAAGAATTTAAAATAGTAGCCTATAATATGCCCGTGTATGTCAGCTACCCTCCAGTGAAAGTCTGGTCGAAATCTGCCCAGCCATTTCGGAGATTACCCGGAACAAACGCGGCTTGCGGACAGACAGACAGACAAAAAATTTGTTAAATGCGATTTTCGTTATCAGCTACACAAATACACCATCTTCCTGAAATCTGGAATTTTTCCTTTGATGTTACGAACAGACACTCCAATTATGTTTTATGTATAGATATTTTAACCGACTTCAACAAGGAGAAGGTGTTAAAAGATGTAATTTAACAATAAAGGTGAAATAAAATTAATTTCATGAGTTCTATAGTTTTATTTAAACCTTTTAAAAATCACATCACTTGAATTACTGAACGTGGAGCGTTTAAGACCGCGCCACACCTTTGACTAAATTATCGCACAACTGAGTCTCGCTTTGATTCCTATGAGCTTATATGGAGGTACACTACTCGATTTTTAGTTGTGCAACTGAACAGTTGAATTGGCTTAGAAACAATCGACAATCGCACAACTGTTGTGCGACAGTTTAGTTAAAGGTGTGCGCACGCACTAATGTGTACGAACTATTATATGTAAGGCTGAAATACACAAGAGCAAAAGGGGCAGCAGGCACGCCAGTTACTGGCACAAAGTCTACACATGTCAGTAAAATGTCAACGGGATCGTTTTTTTATACGATAAGGTGGCAAACGAGCAAGCGGCCACCTAAATCCTCCGAAATGGCGAAGCGACCGCTGCCCATCGACATCCGCAATTGCAGATGCGTAGCCTACCCTAAATCGACGGAGGAGGAGACGCACATAAAGAGGATATTTCCCCTTCCTACGCGTCTCCTCCACCGTCAAATCCACTTTCCCATCCAATCCTTTCCTTATAAGAAAAGGGCGGAACGGGAAAGGGACTAAAGTTGGGCCTCCGGCACCACACTCATCGGACTGTACGCGGAAATGCTCCCACTTCACGCCTGTCTTGTGTGGTCGTAGTATTGCACCGGGCGAGCCGACCTATTCGTGCGAAGATGTTAAAGCGGGCTCTACCAATGTTAAATGTATGATATTCTACTTATTAGTAACGCTGGGGGTACAAAGTATCCGCTCCTTTAACTTATATTACATGTCACAAAACCCATGCTACTAGCATGCTTGTATGCATGTATGCCAGCTATTGGAATGTGTATTCCCAATCTCACGTGTCTACTGAGGCGCGGCCGAGTACACATTGTTAGATCTGTACTTATAAAGTGGAATGGTTTGTACGAGTATATTTGTATGTAGGAGATAAACTCAAAAACTACTGGACCGATTTCAAAAATTCTTTCATCATTAGAAAAACTTTATCACTGAGTGACATAAGCTGTTTGATACTAGGATTTTATTATAAATTCAGCGCGGACGATCGCAAGCAAAAGATATTTTCTATATAAGTAATTTTGTTTTGTATTTGATAACAACTTGAAAAAACCCCATAAACGATTAGTTTGATAACCTTTTGAATGCCAACGTATTGCAGTGCTGTGTGCAAATGATAACTACATTTATCTCTCTACTAATATTATAAAGAGGAAAGATTTTTATTTTTGTATGTATTGAAATAACTCTAAAACTACTGGAGCGATTTCAAAAATTAGATTAAAAAGCCACGTTATCAATGAGTAAAGTACGCAATTTTTTTTAATTTCACGCGGATAAGATCGCGAGCAACAGCTAGTTATCTTATCGTTTGACAAGTTCCATGGATTACGGGAATAAATTTTCAGGAAACTCGATGAGGGGTTTTTGCTCCAAAAATTGCCCACTTCAGAGATCAATTAAACATAGCCTTGCCAGGCTAGGATTAAGCAACCCGGTTACAATATGTTTAAAAAAATGTCCTCTTTCACGTAATGTAGGTTTCATCAGGAAAACAAATGAGGGAAGGAAAAACGCTTTGTATCTTAGCCTAGAAGTGTTTTCCCATATTTGAGTTTCAGCGTGTGCAAATTGTCAATCTTGTCCTTGAGCGGGGGATGATAAACTACGTTCTCATTGTTTGGTTTATCCATTTATTTATTTATTTTTATTTTAAGATAGGGCACTCTCTAGGAAATTCCTTGTTAAGTAAATTTAACCTTTTAGGTCCTTTCACCCTGCAGCTTATCTTATAATTACTGCGCGTGACCTTCCCTAATGTTATCATGTGAGACTGGTTGTCGCCCGCGACTCCGCGCGGACTAAATACCATGTGTACTTCCAGACTGTTCTACATCTATGCCAAACTTCATCGAGATCCGAGAACAAACATCCATCCATCTATAATAACAATATCCCGGTACATACCACAGTTCAACTATACTTAAATGTACCATGAGCGTGCGTCGCCAGGAGGTGGTACTTCCCCTAGATAATTAAAGACAGTTTTTACTTATCATACTAATATTATAAATGCGAAAGTTTAGATGGATGTTCATTAGAGTTTGTAGTCTAAACGGCTGAACGGATTTCAATGAAATTTGGTATAGATGTAGAGGATATTCTGGAAGAACACATAGGATAACTTACTTTTGGTCTTTTTAAATTCCACGCGGACGGAGTCGCGGGCGAAAACTAGTTAATAATAAAAGAGGACAAGTACATGGCTAAAATATCAACTGTATGTTTATATTTGTCTTATTAATTCTATTTACTCTATAAAGAGCTATTTTATGCTGGTTCTTATAAATTGATGTAACGTAAGAAAACAATTAGGTTTTTTCTTCCGTTGTGTGTTATTCAATGCGCAGATAGCTGTGGCTCTCAAACTTTGTCCGTAGTTACATATTATCTTTCTGAAAATAACGGAGTAACGAAACGATTAATCTTCCTGCGATACTAGGCTTCGCCCTTGACTCCGTCCGCGTGGAACTAAAAAAAACAAAAGTAAATACCCTTTGTGTTCTCCCAAACTATCCACATGTATGCTAATTTCATCCATCTCCCTTCCCTTCCCTGCTAATTTCATTTCCACTTCATGTGAAAATAAGAGGGTGGTAAGGGAAAATGGACTAGAATAAGAAAACAATAAATAAATAAATAAAATAAAATAACTTTATTAATTTCCTCATTGGGCAGGGGACTGGTGTCCAAACTAGGGTGACCCCTGTGTGATGGATCACCAGGCCAACATGGATCAACAATAGACCAGCGAATAAATAGTTACACAGAAAATCCTGTCTTACTGTCTTTGACTACCTATTTCTTATACGGTTTGAGAATCCCGGATATTAAGTGATAAATGACACGCCGATACATTTAAAGTGGAAAACAGAAAAGCACCATTCAGAGTTAGTATATAAACTGACGGAGATACAAACGCACGTAACTTTGATATTTTTACCATCAAATATAGTAAATATGTTGCATAATTACTAGTGTGATATTATAGTGTGATAAAGTAAAGGGAATATTAGTTTGAAATATTTTTAAGAGTTTTGGATTATTACTGCAAACGTAAGTTCTGCTTTAATTAATTTTTCTTATATATAAACAGTTCTTGTATTTTTATGTATTTCATACTTCACCATCAAAGGTGTGATATTAAATAATTAACCTAACAAAAGAAGGTTATCAAGTCGTCTGTATTTTTCGTGTTGAAAATTAATACACAAAAAATAAAAAATTACATGTGTAAGGCTACCTTGTGATAATTGGTTTTCCTTACTAGTTCAATAAACGCTGAAAAATTGATAAAACGAAAACGAGAAAACATCGATAAGAGGGAAATTGTGTTTCCCGTACTAATGTTTATTTGATGTTTTATGTCTTTAATGTAAAAAGAACTAGGTTTATTGTTACTTCCTGTGCTTAACCTCAAACCTTTTATACTCATCTTAATTAGTTAAGAGACAAGTGCCCATTAGCTGAATTTAGTAACCATAGCAACCCGCTCGTAGTTTGTCCCTTTCTCGCATATTTCCAATATACTTACTTGAAAGTATATAGGATTTTTTATTACTAAAACAATTGTTCAAAAATGTGCATACAGAAAGAGGCTTTCATAAGCCGGTTTAAACCTCATCTCTACAATGGGGCACAGTAAAAATCTCACCCAGGGAGTTAGAGCGCTAGATAGGCAATATTTAGTAATAAAGTAGATTAATTTTAATCTCTAATTGCAGTAAAATATGGAGGTTCTCGGGGAAGATGTTTATGATTTGACTTTCAACAGTCTTTTCAGCGGAGTGAGTTGTGTGTCGCTTTAACACGAGAAGCGTTTGGGTTTATTGGTTTTAAGCGCTTTTGTGTCCAATAGTTTACAAATTACATTTACAGCTTTCACGAATACAACCGTGGGTTTTCATTGATACGCAAAATGTTTTCGCAGGGATTTAAACAGCGTCTTTGAAAACACTGTATGGAATGCACTTTTTTATTTGCCTGCACTTCGCACAATTTATTTTCTGATTTGTAGCCTTTCGTGATTTATCTATACTTCTTTTTCACAGGTTGTTACTGGATTAAATAATTTCGTGGTTAGTACACACTTTATTTATTAACTAGTTTTCACCCGCGACTCCGTATACGCGGAATTAAAAAAAAAACAAAAGTGAGTAGCCTATGTGTTCTTCCAGACTATCCTCTACATCTACTCGTATGTCAAATTTCATCGAGATCCGTTCAGCAGTTTAGGCTACAAACTCTAACAAACATCCATCCATCTAAACTTCGCATTTATAATATTAATAAATATGATAGAAACATGTAAAATCTAAGTCCAAACTGGAATCTAATAGTCCGATAGTCAAAACTTTAAGTAGAGGACTTATTCCCACATTTAGATCTCTTAAACAGCCTCTACATAAATCTATATTAAGCAGTTCCTTTAAAATCTCTTATTTCATATAAAGAGCGGCGTACACCTTTGACTAAACTATCGCACAACAGTTTATTTTTGATTCCTATGAACTTATATGGAGATATGTACACTACTCGATTTTTAGTTGTGCAACTAAACAGTTGAATTGGCTGCGAAGCAATCGACATTCGCACAACAGTTGTGCGATTGATTAGTCATAGGCCCGCTCTTAGTACGACAAATCTACACTTTAGTTGAATAAATAATAATGCGATTTTTAGTACGCTACTAAAAGTTCATTATGATTCTAGAATCTATTCAACATGAACTATTTGGTGACAATGTTTGTGGGGTACATGTCCCTGCTGAAGGCGTCAGGTCAGCAGCAGGGTAACCTCTTAGACAACCTGGGCGAGGGAATACAGCAACAGATCAGACCAATAAAGCAACCCATAGACGAATCCATCGCTTATATCGGTTCAGCTGGATGTAAGTTAACCTTGAAACGGATGTCTTTTGTTTTTTTCTAACGTTATTCTTTCTAGGTGAGATATTGGCGTTTTATGTGTTTAGACCAAAAACCTACGCCGTGGTTCTGAAATATCATCCGTTCTTCAGGGCCGCGTTTCGAAGAGTTCAAGTTACAAGAAACTTGAAAGAAGGCACTTTAAGAAGAATGCATTAAAATAATGATTGCGAAATCGTCTTTTCTGTTTTCTATTAAATTGCATCTTGTGTGCGCAGGTCCTCACGTGAAGAAACTGCTGGGCGTGGCTTACGAGCAGCTGGAGGGCGTCATGGAACCAGATCTCAACTCACTCTCCTTGTTTTTTAAAACCAGGTTAGTTAAGCAGAAATCTCTTAAAAATCCTAGATATGAACGTAATATCTTCTAGTAAGAGATAGCCCCTAGCTATACACTGCTATTTATCTATACTATAGATTATTAATTGCATTTTAAGGTACTTTTCATAATTGTTTTTTAATCTGTGAACTCAAAACTTTAATTCTCTGTCTTTCACTTCCGTCGACTCTTTCGTAGACAGGAGGCTCCATCTAGACCACTTTTAGAAACATCTTTTGTACCCCAGGATCAGCAGCAGGGTGTACAATATTAGTGTGGCCGCGGAGGCCATCACCCGCGCGCGCGCCTTCGACCCTCAGAGGAAACTCATCATCTTCGTGCACGGCTTCATTGATGATCCCACAAAAGATAGCTTTAAGAATATCAGCGAAGCATTCCTTAGAAGTGGTGAGTTCTGTAACAGTTCTTGTGGTTAGAGTAAACTATCGCACAACTGTTTAGTCTCGCTTTAATTCATATGAGCGTATATAGAGGTACACTTCTCGATTTTTAGATGTGCAACTAAACAGTTGAGGCTGCGAAACAATCGACAATCGCACAACTGTTGTGCGATAGTTTAGTCAAATAGTACGCCCGCTCTAAGGACTACTTTTTTAGCACTGTGCTTCGTTGGCTTAGTTAAGCATTTGACTTGTAGTCTATGGTCCTGGGTTCGAATCCCGCCACATACCACGGTGGTTTCGAATTGCACATAATTTACCCGACGTTCTTATGGAGGAAAACATGATGTCTGCACATATGTGTGAAGAAATAAAAAATATGAAGTCAACCCGCAGTGCGGCGTGTATGACTATGGCCTGGTCACCACTTAGAGTACGAATAGCTAATACAACTGCAGACCATAATTATCATTGAAGAAAAACTACATGTTTTTAAATACCGATGTAAAATTACTGATAATTAAGTTGTTATAATAATAGAGAAGTATTTATAGAACTTCTAATGCCTTGCAATTCGATTAAAAAAACCTAACCTCCAAAAACATAGTTACATTCGAAACATTTTTTATATAGCAAAATGAATCAAACAGCTACAAAGTAATTCAGTATGCTTGTCTGTTATAATTTACTTTTTTAGCGACGCGAGTGAAGTCATCTTGTACGACTTGAGAATTTTAACAGAGTTATTGTCATCGATAGGTATTCCCACATCACATCCGTCAATGTAGATTATAGGAATTAAATAAAAATGCATTACGTTTATGTTAATTATAGTCAACATGGATAATAGACAATCTTCATCTTCAATTCAAATCTTCATGATCAATCAACCCTTGTCCTTACGAAGGCTTTGCACAGTTCGTGCTGTTCTTCCATACATCGCTATCAGCCGTCATATCCTGATTCACTCTCTTAAACCTATCCTCTTTCATTATCTTATTAAAACTTTCGTGAGACATTATACTATATGAGTTATAAGACGGCTAAACTCACGTGAAAACACTCCGGTGTAGGCACCGACCGTCAGTGACCGTCGCGACGCGATAGCGAATAAAGCCGGTAACCACTCACCCTGAAGAAGGACCCCCG